>CM055206.1:13312046-13442046 GCA_029224185.1 Karalla daura | reverse complement strand
TTGAGAAGGGCAGCAAAAGACTGCTGAAGTGATTTTTACTGCTGCAACCTGAGGGAAGACTGGACCGAGTGACTGACGGATGCAGCACTGCTGATTACACGTTGATGGATTAATTGTCTGTAAACTTGTCATGCTGTGTGATTTCTTTTAATGTGTGCTTTCAATAATTACAAAGACAAGATTATAATTAAATTCCAAATGATGATTATTGTCACCAGCGCACATTCAAACTATATAAAATGAAATCTTTCCAAGCGGGCACTCGGGCAGGGTTGAGAGCAGGCGAAGATGGCGCAGCACTTTATCTTTATTGATGTTATTTACTGGCTTTCGAGAGCCGAACAAGAAATGGCTGTCACCCTTGTCGCCGCGGCACTTAAATGTTATGACGGCTACACCAGACAGTCCACGCCAGGCCCTTTGGGGGACGGCAAATGTTCCCTACAACAAAATGTAAAACAAGCAAAGATTTTTTTTCCATCTTTCAGATTTTATTAGGTGACATGAACAACAGCCTGGCTCGCGGCACCAGCCCTAAAGCGAGGGAATGTAAACTGTTGACCTGTCAGCTTAGCGGGGCCGGACTGCAACACGGGGAAAACCGCTGGCCTGCGTACAGTGTTTGTTGGAGCTACTGGAGTGAACTGCTCCTTTGAGTTAAAAGCAGCAAGAGAAAAGCATTAAAAGAGGTGACGGGTCTTGCCAGACCCTTTTTGGATTAGAAGATCCTCCGTGACTTCAGAAGGCTTTGTTTGCACTTGAGTTAACCCCTGTTTTTCCCCCTGAATTCCGATTAGGACCTGTTTTCCACTGCACTGTGCTGCCTCACACAAATACATGCTCAGGCAATCAAGCACACACATAGAGTAAGACTGAGGAGGAGGAGGAAGAGGAGGAGGAGGAATACGGTTTTGTTCGTTTCCTCTCCTGTGCGACTGGAGTCCGTCCACAAAACAAGGGGGCTGTAGATCCGGAAAGAGAGCTTTTTTGTCCGTTTAAAGCCTTTTGGCTGATTATAGACTAGGTTTGTGCCAACACTGCTCGGTGTGAATCTCCGGGCCTGCGCCTGAGCCTGCCTCGGGAACGGAGGTGACTCCTGGATGGTGGTCGCTCTGCTGGGCGCTGAGACTCTGGTTCCAAGCTCCATCGATCACATGGATCATAGATGGCATGGATGCAGCATTGAACTGAAGGATAATGGTCACAGCCCACTGTCTGTCTACTCTGCTCAGACGAACAACATAAATAGCAAAGAGGGTAATTCAGTTCTTTGCAGTAACCAAGCTAGTATTTACTGTACTTCCAGATAAGCAAAAAATACAGATTTTATTCCATAGTTGAAGAAGAGCATCACCGAGGACATTTCAGAGAATTAATTGTGCACAAGCACTAAAATAAATGACAAAGAAAGGACAACAGCATTTCAGCATAAACTGTCCTGGAACAACTGTACATAAATAGTGTCAGGAAGAATGAACTATTCAATTACGCTGCACTACAATGAATTATATTGCAGCGTACTGGAAGCCAACACCCCTAAACAAAATGTTGACTGATGGATAAGACCAGTGTCACTTAAGTATTCTCCTATCACTGTTATTACTGGCCACGAAGAGTAAACCAGTCCTTGTAAACAGTCAGGAGAGAAGGCTGTCTGTCTCACCACATGTGGACTTGAACAAGAGAAATCACAGACTAAGAAAAATCAATTTACACATCTTTGCTTGTATCAGTTAATTGGTATTCCACTAAGCCACAATGTTGCCATGTAAAATACATGTATAAATGAATTATTTTTGTTTACAGATGGGTCCAGCTGTACAGATCATACTATCTAATCACAGGAGAGTGTTGTATGGGTTCATTTATAAGCTGTGCTGTGCCATTCTCTACATGCTATCCCCTCTCTTTCAGTCTTTGTAGCCTCTGCAATGACTCCAAAACCATATAGTGCAATATTCAAGATGTATTTTTCACATTCTGCATAATAAATGTGCCTGGAAGAATTAAGAGTAATCAGAGGAATCAGAGTAATTTATCAGAGAACTCTCTCAATGAGTCATTATAAAAACTTTGAAATGTGAAGCTTTGATTAGTCATAGAGCAAGATCTGGATGAGATTAGAACTGAATAGATCACATAAAACAGTCATTGTTAGACTAAGTGCTTGTGCAAAGTGTTACTTACTGCCAACAGCCAGCAGCTCATGTTGGCCCAATCAAGGGCGCTCTGTCTGACTGCCTGTTCAAAATGTGACAGCAGAGTGAAGAGGATGATTAAGCTTTTCATTGTCCCCTGGGTCCAGGTATTTATAACATTTATGCTGGCCTATTTCCGAGCTGCTTATTCAAAAATGATCTCTATTGCATTTGATGGCGCTCGTCTGACACAGTTCACACGGAACGCAGGTTGATTCTGAGCACGCCGCATTCGTGTGACTGAAGTGTTGGGCACGGTCGCCGGAGTGGATAAGCAGGAAGTGAAGACGTGAGGAATGAAGGAAGAGGAAGACATACCTTTGTTGATGATGACTCCAATTATTACTCAGTCTTTCTTTCAAGCCGTCACCTTCCATTGTCTCAAACAAAGAAAAAAACGTTGGAAGAAATATGAGGATGTTTCCTTGTATGTCGAGTCAAAGAAACAGGTCAATGAAATGTTAATATGCACTGAGATATGTGCCTTCCCAACCCTTCTAGTCTTCATGACTGTTCAAAGCACTTCATAGGTACACGTCACATTTTGATGTCTTGGATACGGTCTAGGGATCAAACTAGCTGTGACTTAACATGACATATAATGTGTACATATACAGAGGGGCTGTTGAACAGTGGGAAAGCTACTTCCTCTCAACTGGTTTTCAGGTTGAACAGGCTCCTAACTGGTACTAGACCAACCTGGAACCAGCACTGGAAAAGGGAGTAAGAGGCTACTGCACATCCATCACGGTCCATCTGCTTAAACAGTAGCTGTAACCCTTTCACACAGTGATGACACAGCGTCAGGGGCAGTTTCAGGGTCAACATCTTGCCCGAGGATACGTTGACATGTAGGCTGCATGAGGTTAGAACGTCCGACCTTCTGACCACATTGCCCCTGAGCCACGGTCCCCCACCAGCGTGCTGAGAAGTTGGGATGATGCAGCTCTTCCTCTCCTCCGCTGTGGTGCTGTCTTCTCATGACTTCTCATTACTCTCTTTGAGACCTTTCTCGCGAATCCATTTCCAGAAAATGCCAGGAATGCCAGGCTTACAGTAACCAGTTTAGCAGATGTGCTTCCTGTTATTACTTCATAATAAAAGCCATCTCATATTTTGCCAGCGAAAGTCTTCTAATCTGATTCATCAGGAGCAGGAAATGTTCGGTTTGGATTAGCGCTTAAATGAAACAAAGTTTTTTTTCTAGTTTTTCATCAGTGAGTCATAGACTCAGTCCCCATTACCTCGTTTTTTTTGGATAAAGCCATGAAAAAAATTCAATTAAATCTAAATTATTATCCTTATGATTTTATCTCTAGTATTAACTTCTCTTGTTACAATCACATTATTAACTAATATCTGCCATAGCATATTGCTCTAGTGCTTCCATCGTGCTGCTTGTAATGAATTGAAAAAAAAAAGCCTTCAAGCCTCCATATATTCCTTACATTAAGTTATATTGCTTTCTGAGGCGACTGGAAGTAATTTGATCACAGGCAGTAAATAAGCCGAGCCAAACATGAAACCCCGAACATTAAAACCTTTGCTATGAAATGTCACCACTGAGCCCATGTAGCCTCGAGGCCCCCAAGGCGGCAGCTTTTGCTGGAGCGTGGAGTTGTCAGTCGGACGTAGCCATGATTTGAATAGATTGAAATGTGCATTGGAGGCCAGGCTGCTGTTGTCTCTGTCAGTTAGATATTTGCATGGCTGCGACAGAGCAGAGCTGTTGGTCGCGTCCCCGGCATCACAACACAGCCGAGTCGGTCCGCGTCAGCTTGTTTATCCCGATCCCCTCAACGCCCCCAGCAGCCACCCCACCCTCCCCATCGGCCCTGCAACGATCGGGCTGGTGCCACCAAGCTGAACCAGTAACAGCTTGATGGAGTGAACAAGAAAAAAAAATCATTAAGTGAGATGTTATCTAACCACTAAATGACCATTAGGTTCTTCCTAGGCTCCCATGTCACACAGTGGGTGAACTTTGGCTTCCTAATGACTACAGTGTATTTGTTGTCGGTCTCATGTCTCCAGCAAACAAGGTGGAATGACAAGTCTACTGACCATGAAAGGAGGCCCAAGTGTTCTTGAGGCTGGAGGGCAAGCCTGTTGCCCAAGAGAGGAGGAGCAATTATACAAATGAGTATCAGAGCACACACACTTTGGACAGTCACTCCCTGAGGATATTTACAGAGTTGCAGGTGTTTCCACACCTCTGCACATGTGACCAATCAATGTGAGTGGTGTGTCTCATTGTCCAGTCAACTTGTACACTAAATCATGTTTGTCGTGCTAATCTATGACTGTGATGACTGTAAAAGAGAGTAATACAAATGTATTTACTTTACAGGTATCCAGTGATTAACTTTCAGTGAAAATCTATTTACTGCCTACTAAATAGACTTGTTCTTATTATTTTATTGTTATACTGCACTTTTATAGTCCTTGTGACCACTTACTGTGGTCACATTCACACTTTCACACCCATTCATACTCCATCAGCTCAACCAGGATTTTTAATCATTTTGAGGTCTGAGTTGAACCAATTTGGGGTTCAGTGTCTCGTCTCGACCCACTGACCTTCTGATCTGTGGACACCACACCTACCCCATGAATAGTCCAAAGTATGGAGTGCTGACAGAGAGCTTCTTCATTTGGTGCGACCACAGGCACTGAAAGCCCATTAATGGAAATATCATTGAGACTGTGCTAGACCACAGTGCTTTGAATATGGATGCTGCTTTAAATCAGAATGCACACGCACAGACGAGTCTCAAGTAGGGCAATATTTAACTTTGACCTTGATCTTTGACCAGATTTTATTACTTCAACATATAATCCTTCTTGTCAAATATCAAGACAAGACCATCACGTAATTGATATACACAGTACAACAGTGTCATTGGGTTGAAAACCTAACATTAAAATTGCAGTGTGCAATTGCAGGTCGACACGGTGTTTCTTAATGAGATGATGGCTGAGTATCGATCGCTCCGGTGGCTGTCAATAAAATGTGTGGATCAGTGTTGAGCTGTGGATTGTGTGTCGCAACACGTTGACCCGACATTTTGATTGTGGGGGTCAGACATCAGAGGTTGCAGCCCGTCACAGTAGTTTATGGATCTCTGATAACAGTCCCTCAGAACAAGACAGAGTGCTGTTGTCACAGGGCAGGAGGGACTAATTAAACCTTTTAGTTATAGATTCACTCAATTAGTATTAATTATGCTTTGTCGATTGCAGTCGAGAATTTATAGCTTACTGTAGGCATTCGAACATGCATGCTTCCAGTAAACTTGGCATTTGAATTTTCTAAAGACTGAGTCAACAGAGAGGCCGTCCGGCTCCCTCGCTCCCTCTTTTTCTGTTTCCTTCTTCCTTCCACTTCAAACGCTTCAAACCCAGCCCAGTTGCCATGACAATCCAATCCATGCAGCTTGTTTTCTGATGCTGCAAAGTACTCAAAAACCCCCCTGCTGCTGTGATTTGACTGCCATCGCTGTACCAAGCCAGGTGGCTGCTTTCCTCAGGGAACCCTTTCAAATAAAGGCATTCAGCCAAAAGACTTTGAAGTCCCAGTGTAGACAAGCTCTCAATAAGAGAACACATTTCCTTCCTGTTTCATCCTGGGCTTTGGGGGGGGACAGGAGGGCTTAGAGCCACCGCAACCTTGTGTTGCTCATCAGCTCCTTGCAGTGTTAAAGCTGCAAAAATGGAGGGGCACGTGCAACTTCTTCACCTTCAGTCTAGCTTTTCCTCAACAAATTAAGGCATAAAATTCCACAGTGTTTTAGCCTTGCAGATTGGAGTGACTGGAATGAAATTTTCAAGTTGTGTGACCAAATGGCATGGCATGACGCCTGTGAGCCGATGGAGAGAAAAACACGATGGATGTAGCATACTAAGTTGCAGTTTGGCAGAAAGAGAGAGAACTACTGATTTAAACCGTTAAGCATGTTCACACTCACAATCACACCTACTACTCATTTAGCATTTCTAGCTCCTATCACAGTCGCCTTCTTACTTGTGGGACACAAGGCAAACAAGAGGGAATAAGCCAAACTCCACATAAAAAGGCTTTGATTTAAACCCAATCGCTCCTTGCTTCAAGTGAAAAGCACTATTGCCTCACACTGAGAAGGATTTCTGCATATGCTTCCTCCACGTCTAGGTTGATTGGAGTCTTGATTGAAAATTTCCCCCAGATGTGAGCCTGAGGGTGCTTTCACACCAGGATAGTCTGGGGGAACTTGCTCCATTTGGACAAGGAACAGAAAAAAGATCCAAACCTTTATTTTGTTTGGTTCCTCTTTACACTGCTCTCTCCAAACTGCCTGGACAGCATCATACAGTTTCAATAGATGATAAAGAAGAAAAAAAAAGCTTGAGGAGGAAGAAAAGCCAGCTCATTGATTGACCAAGACCAAAAATGGAAATCCATGCCTTTCAGCCGGCTGAACAATGGAGCAACGCCAAAGTTTTTTGCTGTCTTGAGCAACAGAAATTTTTCTTTGTTTAACTCTGCTTCCTTGCAGTGCATCTGTTTGCTTAGCTTTTTGTTCTCCTCGTAACACACTGCACTCTATGTCAAAGTGCCTCTTCTCTCTTTGGTTCTTTGTCAGGGTTAGGGTTAGGTCCACTGTCAGGGAACTGCACCAGGGTTCACTTGGATGTGAACTGAGTCCCACGTTTTCAGGCAGACCAGAGTTTGCTTGTTTGGTCCGCACTGGAGATCGGGAGAATTTGTACACCTGCCCAAATGAAGCAGACAGCCTGGGAAACCAAGATCTAGTCCATTTAGCTGCTCTGGTGTGAAAGGCCCCTGAAAGTGAATGGTTTATGTGTCCTGTAGTGTATTCCCTGCCTTCGTCCTATGTCCTCTGGAGAGAGACACCGGCAGACCCCCATAACACCACTGGGCACCATCAATGGATGGAACTCAGTGTACCCTGCTGGCCTGGATTCAGTTGACTGTTTTGTGTTATGCACATACAATATGCAGCGTTTCGCAACACTCTCTGCACTGTGACTTTTATCCTCGCAGTATTTATTCAGGCAGACTAACGCAGATCTGATAGGCTCGTACAGAGCTTTGCATCAAAGACCTGAGAGAGAGACAGACAGAGAGAGAGACAGACAGACAGACAGAGAGAGAGAGAGAGAGAGAAACCAGCCCACCTCTCTTTTGTCAGGCAGTTTAGTTTCTCTTTAATTTTTGGTCTTTGACTGTGCATTGTAAGTCAAAAGTTCACCCAGTAATGAGCTTCTCCCCTTCTAGTTCCCTTCTCTTTGATCCACTCTGTCACAGAGGACGTGATGATGGAATTGAAGCTGAAATGAGTAGAACATCCATGTCAGGATGACACATCTTCAATTATTACTTCCGCCTGTGAGGACTGTTGCAAAAGCTGGAAAAGGCGAAGCTAGCTTTGATGGCAGGCGCCTAATCATTGTGTTTTTATAGAGAGAATACAAAGTCCCTCCACTTGTGTGCCAGCTTTAACAGATTGGTGACATTTTATCTGCCAGTAGAGGGAGGTTTGATGTTAGATTTTTATCAAAAACTTTTTTCTCTCAAAGTAAAAGCACACATATGCACTGTTAAACAGAGCTGCAGGCAATCAGTGTTATCAAGAAGCTTTGCTTTCCTCACTACTTTCTTGCCAAACACAGAGTGCGTACGTAGCGGGCCCACAGTTCATTTTATCACTGTGTAGATTGTTGAGTTGTAAACAAGATTATCAGTTTCCTGTCCTGGAATGCTGAAAGGGACTTCACAAAAAAAGAAAAAAGAAAAAAAAAATCACATGGCACATAGTGAAATATACAGCCCCCTTCTCACTTTTTGAGTCCTGAGTTTCACATCATGGGTTTTTATTCTCAATGCACATAAGAACTCTGCATTAATGTATTAACCCTATTAATATGTAAAGAGCTGTCATCTGTCTTTATTCACCCTCTTTGTTCTGTCTTTCTTCTCTAGTCACTCTTAACATTTCAGACCTTTTTCCCCCATGCTCACTGAAAGGTCTCAGTGAATTTTATTTTATTCATTTTTCTGGAGGAATCAGGGCAGTGGATGGCTTCACTCCCATTTGCTAATAAGGCAATTACAGGCATTTTAGCTTTCGAACAATCCCAGTCCTTCCTGCAGATAAACGAATGACCAATTGCTCAAGTGGGCGACTGGTAAGAGCATGTTTTTAAAAGTCCATTTCAAAGAGACAAATGTAGGGCGGTCAGCGTAGTAGTAAGTGTGGATACTCCCAGAGGGCAAAGTGAGCTTTTTTTCCTTTTTCCATCAACTGCTCTTGTTAATCATTTACAAGAATGCTAGGAAGGAGAAACATCTTGTTTTTGTTCTCAGAAGCATTAGGCTTGTCTTGTATTTAGACAGCTCTCTTGAACGGATCTACTTTGTGTTATTGCTTTGATACATACTAATCGTAATAATTACATTTGATGTGGTGCTCCTTTCAGCCGGAATTCCCCCAGCTCTGGGTTTCTGGGTTTTCATGCCGGCCTTTTATTTCAAGATGAATCCCTTTGTACTTGTTGCTATTATCTCGCTGCTGTCTCTCCGCTTACAAATGCTCTTGCAAGAAAGCTTATTAACAAAACTCTGAGGGACTAATTTTGGCTTTTCTTGCTGATTATTAACATCTCTGCATCAAGACGCACACAAACCAAAGATAGACTTTATAAAAAGTCTTAGAAATCATCTCAGGCACAAGTCAAATATGGTTTAAAACAGAACTGTACTTGTATTTTAAACCTCCACCCTTTGTGACTTTGAAAATGCTTTGATGGGGCTCTTTTTCCACCCGGCCATCAATCCATTCATCCATTATCTTACCTGCTTACTACTCAGTCTTACTGTATGGCACATAGGGCAAATGTGAGGCACTTTACACCATAAACATGATCTGTCACCTCAGTGGTTTCTGTCAGGTAAGGAGTTCATTTGAGGGATACATTCACTCTGTTGTCCATCCCCAGAAATTTCCCTCACACTCCCTCTTTACCGCTTGCTGTTCCATTTCCGCTCCGACAACTAAGTGTGTCACAAATGTGGGTCAGTTGCCTTTTCTTTCCCCAACTAAAGTCAATTCAATTTGGTGGAACGATAAGAAGATATCAAATTTAAACTGCTTGCAGGTGCTGTGGGGGCAAGACAAGGAGCGTGGCCGTCTCGCCATACTTAAAATACCTCCTCCTCCCCGAAAGCCTTCCTCGAGAGAGTTACATGACAGGGAGGCGGACACCACTGCCCATTAGAGGAGAGGAAGAGGGGGACATGGAGGCTCAGATTACATCCGTGGATTATGGGCAGGCAAAACTGAAATCAACTGGGTAGCAGTGGAATGTTTTGAGCTGGTATTCTCCAGTCTCTTTGTGCTCTGCTGATAATCATATCGTCTTTGTCTCTCTCCTGAATTCTGTTAGGACCTGTTGACAATATAATTCCCATATATAATTCCCTGGGGATTGTAAAATGAAAAAAAAAACGAGGATAAGAAGTGTCTTTGTAGATTGTGCAACTGACTGAGACTTATCCTCTGGCTGACTTGTGTATTTTGTTCTGGATGCGATGCTGCATAAAGTGAGAGTGGTTTGACTGACAGCAGGGATGTTTGGGTCCTTCAGTTGGCAGAAGAAGGCCCAGCACCAGTGTGGAAGTTCTCACATTAATTGAAAGATGCTAGTGTGAACAAATGTGTGTCGCAGCACAGGTACCCCTTGTTAAATGTTTTGTTCTTCCATCCGGGGGATTTAATTACCACCTCGTTATTATACTCTGAGTGTCTTTAGTTGCCAACAAAAGAATGAATGGAGACCTTACCTGAACTCTAATAAACTCCCTGCCCTTGCGTTGGAGTCTGCCCAACCACTCGCCTCTGCTCTCGTCTGGAGATGAGGGTGCTTGTCGCAGTCAACAAAAAGCTGCTCCCGACTTTGTCAGCTGTCTTTAGATGCATTTCTATCACCCCTAGATATGTGCAAAACCGAAACAAAAAAGTAGTAATTGAAAGCCTTCAAATTTCCCGAAAACATTTGTATAGGTTCGTTAGGTGGTTTTACTCTAGTGTCTCACAGAAGTGCTATGGAAACACAACATGTTTATACTGTATGACCACTTTGCTTCAAATAAAATTTGAATGTGTGGACAGAGGAGCTTTTTATCTCATAAAAAAAAAAATCCAATGAAACCACAGAAACACAAATAGCTTTGAATGATCATCTTCCTCACAGTGAATGGTTGCGTCACAAGATTCTATGAAAATGATGGGAGAACAGGAGACTAGACAGCATGTGAATTATGCCTCATATGCAAAATACTGTCAAACAGCAACACCCACAAGTAGAAATGGAACCCAGTGAAAACCCATTTAGACGCTGGCAGAACATGCAGACTCTGCTTAGAAAGGACCACATGCAGCTCACGGCTTGAACCTGAGGCCTTGCTCGCTATGAGGCGTCAGTGCTACCCAGCTAGTCGCCAGAAATGTTTATAGTTCAAGGTCGTTCTGCAACACTGTTGCCATTTTCTTGTGCCAGTGTCCCGTCCTCTGCACTCCCTCATCCACTCCCACTGCAGTCATTGTTTACTTGCGCTGATCAAACTGCTCCAGTTGGAGTTAGAAGAGAAATGTGGGGTGGATGAGGAAGCGTCGCCAGAGAGTGTTTAAAGAAGGATCTCGGGGAAAGAGGAGATGCAGACACAGAAGCCGAGAGACAGGGAGCTTTGCCTGCAGAAAGAAAGTGAAAAATGTATTTCTCTCCGCCGTCTGCTTTGTCCTGACTTCAAAGCACCCGTGGATTGCACTTAGGAGGTGTCTAAATGAGGTGATGTGAAAGATGAGAGCCAGAGCTGCACTGTATCTGCCACTGGCAGTGTTTCTCAAAGGATGTCAGTGGAGAGCCCCCAGTGCGAGTACACCGGGGACGCTGATCACTTTTAACGCATAGATTTGAATAAAAAGGGAAGTGCTGTAGTTGGATGTACCTTGTGGCTGTTGCTGAAACGCCAAGAATTTAATTTGTATTACAACCTTCAAAAGGCATGGTGAGTTTAATATTCAGAGAGGAGAATGTGGAAACGTCTTGCACCGATACCGAGAGGGAGGAGTATTTTTATAATTGAAAAAAAAAAACAAAAGATATGTGACAGTGAAAAGTTACGTGTGTCACAGTATGTGTGTTAGTGTCTGTTTTTGTGCCTTGTGTTGCTTTTAATTACTTTCATTTATCCTTCCTTGGGATTTTACGCATACTGCTTCCAAGTGTGTGTGTGTGTGTGTATCCTTTGCAACAGGCCCATGAAGGAGGGATCTCATGTTCCAGTGCAGGAGATCAGAGCCATCACATTGTGCCCGAAGGGACCCACACAGATAGATGAGCAGGAGGGAGTGTGGGAGTGAGGAGGGAGGAAGACGGTGCAGGAAGGGGATGGGGCGGTGGCGTTTTAACGTATGCGTCCTGCGTGCACGTGCCAACCGGTGGAGACGAAACGCGAGCCGTCATCCATCGACACGAGTGCTGCTGTCAAGGCATGAGAAGACAGGAGCAAAACACAGAGGGAGTGGGGGAGGAGGAGGAGGAGGAGGAGGAGGAGCACATATCCAGGGAGAGGATAGGTGAGATAAGCGAGACAGAGAGGCACATGTCCAAGGCAGCCGAGGCACAGACGGACAAGAGAGGACAGAGCAAGTGGAGAGGAGGAGGAGGGTGTGGGGGCAAAGCCAGTGTAGAAGCAAAACAGAGAGAGAGAGAGAACAACACAGTATGATGGACAGATGAGGGAAGCAGCGCTGCTTTGTCTGTCATCCCACTCAGATCTGCTATCTATCAGAGAGGAGCGCACTCCCTCCAGTATCCCCACACTCCATCCGTCACCGCCCGGCCGAGTGTGTCTGCACACGAGCGCCGTCCAAGCTTTGATTGGTGCGGTGCGCCCCGAGGAATACGGAGGCCGGCGTGATCTGAGTCTGAGGCCCTCTGTCCTGGGGCCTCTGTGATAACTGGATTGATGCTGGAGAGGAGCTTGAGTTTATGCACAAACATGTACCTATAGTGTTCTGTGTGTGCGTGTATCACCCGATATGTGTCCATGTGTGTGTGTGTGTGTGTTGATGTATAGAACAAAGCTTCCTTGGGCCTTTATCTCAGCATTGGCTGTTTTGCCGAGCGTGTCGGCTGCTGATATCCACTATCAGCCACAGCCATGCTCCGCCTCACTGTTTTTTTTCCCACATAGCCATTCCTCCCTTACTCCTTCCTCGCTGCTTTTCCTCCCTTATTCCCTCATTCCCTGTGACCTCTACTGCCCGTATTCTCTCCCTACCTACTCTTTATTTGTACGCTCTCTATTATTCAACGCATCGATTAAAAAAAAAAAAGGATTTCAATATATTTTCTGTGCATGTTACTTAACACTTACTTAACAAACGCCATTGTGCAACCAAACCTGTCGGGTAAATAAACTCGTGTGCAGAGAGTTATCCCAATCATGACATGACAGATAAATGAAAGATCCCCCTCGCTGACCGAGTAAATCCTACATCCTGAAAGAGGATCTGTCCACAATCCGTCCAGCTTGTCATCCTCTCTACATTAGCTGCTATAGCTTGTTGAAAGCCTGTGCCTTAAACCTGCATTAAGTCTGTGGAAACCTGCCTCAGCAGCACATGTTGTGATTACCTTTCAAGAAGATAAGCATGGAGAGCAACAAGCAGCGCATATTTAAGGGATGACATATCTATTGATATTGAGTGTCAGTGAACAAGTGATTAAGGGATCCGTGCGGTGGTATTTGCAATATTTACCAGACAGTGAACATAGGCGCAAACAGGACAGCTTTTAGCTTAATAGTATTGCAAAACACGAGAAGACAAAAAGACAAACAGAAGAATCACTCTGTGTGTCCAATTATGGTTTGTGCCAACATTTTCCTTTAAAAGGTCAAAAAAGCAAAAGCACAAGGAATTCTAGAGTTTTTACATGGAAATAAACTACAATGGTTGTTGAAGAAGTGACTCATTATAAAGGCATGTAGCATGACAGGTGGAGCCGAGATGATTGGTCACTCAACTGGACAGCAGAGGAAAAAAAAGCATTACAATCTGAGGATTTTTTTCAGCATGTTTATATTTTGGAAGTGTGTTGAACGTCCCGTCTCAGACTCTTGAAATCTGTTATTTTTTCAAAACTTTCAAAGTTTTGTTTTTGATATTTCATGGACTGTGTAAGCAAATGATGAACCACAAAGGATGATTGATGACCAAAATCTATTTATTTTGCATCAACTCAAAATAATTTCATACTTTAAACTTTAATGTTTTTTCTCCACCACTCCAACTGCACTTGTGTCTTCAAAATGTCACAGTAAAATTGAGGGCAGATAAATTCTGCAGAGTTTGTGAGTGTACTCAGCTTCACTGTGGAGACCTTCGTATTACCTGTCGAGTTTGTCCACAATATTATTCTGCTTGTCAAGATAGAGGACTGCAGCCTTTTTTAAAAGCCAGATTTTGCTGCAGAAGAGATTAGAGATAGTAACCAAATGCTCGGAGCACATCCCTTCAGCTCCGCATAGAAATTCAATTTAGGAATTATACTTGAAGGCACCACTTGAGCTTTTTGGAATCCATTTTGCAGACCTGTGGTTTACTGTTGTGCAGCCAGTGGCTGATGAGTTTGGGGAAAGATACACAGCTGTGGCGGGATGAGTGCTCTTCCAGTTCATTTCGCTCAAATTGTAAAGAAAAAGCTTGTTGTCCTACATCTGCTGCTCATAACTGAGCATTGATTTGTTGGACAGATTTATTTGGGTTTGTTGCTGCCGCAGAGGAAGAGAAAGAGAAAGAGGCAGGAGGATTGGAGACACTGATCAGGATGGATGAAAAACAGAGTGAATTAGGCTCTCACTTTAAATAGGCCCTTGGGCAACCCCGCGGCAGTGCCATATTCTCCAATTTGGCTCATGGACTTTGTCGCATGCCATAATTCATTCCCTCCCTCTACAGCTGTCCCTCTCAGCTTTAATACTGCCCAATGAAACATTTAATCCTTGGTAACCGTATTATGTTTTAAAATATTTTTAAACATAATGTGGTTCCCTATGATGGACTGACCTGTACAGAATGTACTCCCTGTTAACCCTTTTTCATCAGAATGGTTCCAATGCTGGTTCCGAGCTGGTTCGACTTACAAACCAGTTAAGATCCAGTTGCTTATCCACCTATCTAGAGCCATATTATTGCATCACTGCATATGTTAATTACGCTGCAGTTGGTCTGGCCCTGAGCACTGAGTCTAGGACATTCATAATGGTTTTGACAGCTTTACTTTTTTGGTTGCTATATTCCTTCTTAAGCTTATTTAGCATTCACTTCACTTTGTCCTTGGTCTCTCCCTTGAAACAAACAAAAAAAAGAAGTCAAACTAGTTAATTTTGTTGGCCTCAGTAACCCTGGCCTCTGCCTCTGATGTAGCTGGTTCTTTCTCCTGGACAGGCAAAGAAGTGGTGCTATTATGGAACCATTTCTTCAGGCCCAGAGCCAGTTCTTTGTCTAAGGAATCAAAATATTTCCAAACTAAGCACTAGCTCCTCACCAGCGCCGGAACTGCGTTGGTGGAAAAGAGGCCCCCTGTGCATTGGAGATGCACCAGCAGACCCATATGACCACATTAAGGTATAAAGCGGGTTTGATTATGAATGGATGGGTGGATTCATGTATATGTGCAGCGATGTGTGTGTAAGGGGTCCAGAAAGTCACCTTCCTCCCACACAACAGATGCCTCCTGTTGTCTGAGTTCAGGCCTCTCTCTCTCTCCCTCTCTCTCTCTCTCTGTCTCTTACTCCCGCAAACTCTCTTTAGTCGGCCACTTCATGTGAGGAGGCTTGCGACTGTGTGGATGTTCCAGTCACTCTATAGGAGCCCAGGAGGGGAGCTGTAGAGTGGATGTGACTCTCATACAAGTTCAAGCATGGCTCTCCACGCACCATTTCGGCGTGTGCATGTTCCCTGGCAGCTGAGTGTTGCTGGAGGACCGCTCTCAGGGGCTGGGCACGGCACCTGCGTGGCTGTCGTGTGTTTTGTTCCATGAAGGTATTAGCTCTGTTAGTCATTAAAGGGAGCACATCTGTGACCACAATCCTCTGACACAAAGTCAGTAGGCCCTCGAAAACTCTTGAGCGAAGAGAGCGCAGCAGCGTCATTTGGTTGTGCAACAGTCTCTGGGAGCTTTTCATCACGTATCGCGAAACCCTGAGTTTTCTCATCCATCTAATCCTTTGCTTCTGTTGCATTCTAAGTTGTGGATGAGCCAGAAGTCTCCTAAAGCTTCAAAGAGTCCTGGGATTCTTACTGAGCTTACTCTGCTCCATGGGATGGCATGAAGGAGTGAGGCGCCTCCCTGATCTGTGTGTGTGTGTGTGTGTGTGTGTGTATAAGCAAACCACATCAGACTGGCCAGAAAACTCTGTTGATGAAAGATGACATGGCGGCATTAACCATTAAATTCTTGTTAGCAGTTTAATGATCTGTTCCATCTCTTGTGTTTTGCTTCGTCATTATTCATATAAATAAAACCTTTGAACTGTTTAACTTAACGGTTGCTGCATCTATAGCGCAGTACTTAAAATTCTGTGCTGCTACAAAAGCAAATGAAACTGTGAATGTGCTGGCCCAGGTCCACTAGACAAAACAGTCCTGTTCAAATCTATCCTTCATTGGCACTGTGTTTTATTCCTTTCTCCCTCGCTCCAGCCCTCTTTTTTTTCCTCTCTTCTTGTCTCGGTTGCCCAGCAGAGAGCCTGAGCCCTGTGCAGGGCACATCCATTCTGAACCCAGAGGCTGTCAAGCTCTCAGTTGGTAAATGAGCAAGCTAACCTGTGGCTCTCACCCTCCCCGATTGCACTTATCCTTTTCTCCATCTCTGCCTCCCATTCCATGTTTCCTTAACATTCTCTCCCCTTTTTCCCACATACCAGCTCTCCATTATATGAAAAAATAACCAGCCTAGCTGGGCTCTGGGAACCCCATCGTAGATAATCTGCAAAGATTGTTTTATTCAAAGCGACCGGTAACACATTCATTTTGTCCCCGGGTAGCCTCAAGTCAAGCTTTCTGAATCACATTTCATACACTCGTGAATGTTCTTTTGAAATAAAGGATAACAAAGAGTGGCCTAACACAGGAACTGGGTACATATATATTGGATGTAATAAGTGCCCGAAGCGGATACGCACTGGACAACAAAATGACTCACAAATCAATGATGAATTTCCTGCAAACTTTCATCTGCACACCACTGTCCTTACTTGCCACTTGGAAAAGGAATGAGTTTAATTTCAGGGGGAAGGGACACGGTGTTGCAGATGTTGCGTTAGCAGCGGCTCGACAGCAGAGATAGACAAACACAAAACAAAGCCCTGGGCCAGCGCACGTTAAGCATGTTCATTAATTTCTGTAGTTTCTGTCCCGCCGGCCCTGCTCGCTCACTTCCTGGACGTGCTGCGGATCTCAATGGGCTTCGGATCCGCGCTCGCTGTTATGATGCACACAGAAATGGAGGGCAATAAGAGAGAGATGCAGATGGAACGAGAGAGAGGCAGCGAGATAAATAAGAGGAAAAAAAAGCAGAGGGGGGGGCGGAAATGAAGAGATGAAGAACATATGTCCAAGGCTGGACTGCTAGGTTGAAAAAAAAGCACTTTAATTAACCATCTTGCAATGTCTGCAATTGTACATCCAAGTGGATATTAATGAAAAGCCACGGCCGTCGACTTGTATTTATATCTACATGATGAGTAAGCCTCTGGAGGACATGTTGGTTCATCGCTGTTAGCCGTGATGGCCGAATGTCTCCCTGTGCAGCCAGTTAGTTTTTACCTTTAATGAGCCGGCTCTGCAGGTTAACACTCACGCAATGGTGCCGGTTCAGTTTGGGCTGTGTTCATTTTACAGGGCTGGAGGGCTCAAAAAAAAGAGAAGAAAAAAAAGGCCCCATCAGCGAGCAGCTTCCTGAAGCCCCACTGTTCCACCAGGCCCCCATGCAGAGCTCCATCTCTCTAAAGAGACTTCAAAGGCAGGCATTTGCAGGCCCGATATAGGCGTTAACCTTTGACTCAGAGGCTCTCTCTCTGCTCAAACAGGGACAGTCTAATTGATGCTACGCACTGCAGAGAGGGAATAACTTGTCCTAGTGGACTAGAGCCACAGAATAGAGTGCTTTAATTTCCTGCTTGTGTATGGAAAAACACAATGGTTTTGCACACTGTACCGAAGCAACAACATTCAAGACCTCTCGTCACTAATACCCTGCATCTACTGTACTAATGTATTCGGCTGCAGCAAATGCTGATCTAGGTAAAAAGATTCAGGAAATTAATTACCTGTCTCATCCGTTGGAGACAGAGCAATGACTGAAACGCACCAAAGTCACTTGTTGGAATTAGTCTAAGAAAATAATCTTTTGGGGGAACCAGGTACATATGGATTAGTAGATAAGGCCGAGCGGCTGGGTGCAATTTTCCACAAACCTCATGGCCTTGAGATGGTCAGATACCGGCGTTGCGGCTGGAGATTGAGTCAAGTCCCGTCCCTCCTTGTCTCCCCAGATAATGCTGAGTGGACACACAGTTCGCTCTGGTTAATTTTCCACCTCATGTCCTGGCTCCCTCTCAGAGAGATGGAGGGAGCGATAATCTAGAGCGATAAAGGCATGTGGTGATAGAAGGAAGGGGGCAGGGGCCCTCTGTGCCATCACATTTCCTGCAGGATTGGCGGCCTACCACATTAATAACTGTTTGCTAAATAAATATGAAGGATTCGGATAAGTTGAGGGTATGCGCATCAGTGATGTGTGTCCACTTGATGCATCAGAGCTGTGAGATGGAACAAGTTGCTCTGACTCGGCTTCCCAGGCTGCCTTATCAATAATGAATCACCTGAGGAGCCGAGGTTTCTACTGACTTAAAATGCCGTTGCAGTGGGCCTTGCTTGGCTTTTTTCGGGCGGTAAAATCCTAATCTTGATGCTGTTTTCAAGGCCGTCTTCATTAGGCAGCCATGTCATGTCTCACTGCTGGTCGGCCAGCACTCGCACAGCTGCCTCCAGCCAAGCTGTGGCAAGCAGAACATTGTCTCAGTGTGGCTCAGTGTTTCACATCCAGCCAGCTCTTTCCCCCTCGCCAGCACTGACTCCAGTCGATGTGTGGTGAAACACAATCTGCTCTTTTTTTGTGTGTGTCTTGCATGTTATGTCAGCCTGGTGTTTGATTTCAAGAGTGAAGCCTGTTTTGTGCTTGTGGGCTCACAAAGAGCTTATTTAGCCAGGTCATCTCTCAACATGGGAACCCAACATGTTTGTCCTACTTTAGTGTGCACCGCTACAATGGTGCCCTAGCAGGACAGAGTGTCATCGCCATCCACACTGAATGACTCCCGGGTGACATCCTGGTTTGCGGCCTTTGTGTTCCCTAACACGTATGTTAGACCAAACGCACAAGGACTTCAGCTCAGGAAGGAAAAGGTTGTTGGGACCTTTTCTTCACCTTAGATGCCAACCTGTACCCATGGGCTTGTGATGTCTTTGTCTTTGTCACTAATTTAGACTTGCTCTTCCTTGTTTTTTTATAGGACACAGACCTCCTGGACATAGCATACATAAAAGATGCCAGAAATGGAAAATGCACCAAAACACCAAAGGTAAGGCAAAGCAATGAACTGCCTTGATAACAGTGTAAACACATTTAATTAAATACCTTTCTGCTTGTTTTGCATTGTGTGCATTGTGTTTTGAATCCAGAACAATATCTTTAGGGCTTTCCTTGTTTTGATGAATTGAGTATCTGGGATTATGATTAGCAATGTGCTGCTGAGACATAGTGTTTCTTTTTTTTTCTTTGAGTGATGGCGTGGAAGTGGTAAGTGCTTGAGATGTATTTTTTATACTAACACAACAGGGCACAAGTCAAGAGCCTTTTTTCAGGTTGTTATAATGATTGACATGTAAACATGCATGCAGACATATATGACACATGTTTGCACCATGAGCCTCAGGGCCTGTGTCTAAGCAACGTTTGATTGATATGTATTTTTGTTGAGCTGTGCGAGCCTCAGTGGATGCTGTTCACAACCCATCTGTGGCGCAGTTATGCAAAGTGATGTAAAGACAAAAGCCAAGAAGTGAGACTCAAATAACACTCAAACTGTTACTTGAATCCGAGCCCTAATAGTAACAGTCCATGGACGGTTTTCTCAGGAAGTATGCATGTCCTGGCTGTCCAAATTGTAATTTCACAGCTGATTAAAGTGCTGTTGTTGTGAGTGATGACAGAAGAATTTGTACACACATTTTTTTTCTATTTGGCATCCTGAAACTCAAGGAATTTGGCTTGTTCTGGTTCTGCTACGAAGCCAGTAGTAGCTCTTGCAGTTATTTTTCCAGCTATCAAGGGATGAGAAGAACAATAACCTGCATTCTTTTTTCATTTTTATCACAAATCCCTCGTACAGTAACTCAGTTCCATATATCTCTCGTGTCTCCCCGCTCTCGTGATGAGCTGCTGGCTCATAGCAGCGGTAGTCTTTGTCGTTTTGACTCGGTGCGGCGGGGGGAAGCATGCGGGGGTCGTGCACCGCTGCTCCGTCTGGGGAGTGAGTAATGACGGAATGAGTACAATAACACAAGAGAGGACTCATGCATTTCTAAACAGCTTACAGAGTGATGCTACCCAGGGAGGAGACAGGGGCCCACGTGACAGGTAAGATGGTCGAAGCATTGGAAATCCATTACTGGGAGATGGAGCGGTGATGCACCCTGGGCACTGTAATGGGAGCACCAGTGAGACACTGTGTCTGAGGGGCTGATGAGTGGAGGGAAGGGAGGATGGAAGGGAAGGAGACAGGCAGGCAGGGGAAGGGGTTGATGAAGAGACTGCGTAGATGAGAGGAAGGAAAGCGGTTACCGGGGAAAAGATGTGGAATTGCCGAAGGACGCAGAGATGAGGCGAGGTCAAAGGGAGATGTCGGACGTGAGGAGAAGATAATCTCTGTCAACTGTTGCTGTTAGTGGACAGCATTTTTCATGGTCAGCTTTTTGAGAATTTCTCCTTCACACCTCCGAAGGGTCTCAAAGGAATGATGAAGACGTTGCGAGAATAACTGTATGGTTATCTTCAGCATGATGATTCAGCGATAAACTCGGGGAGGGCTTTGGCAGTCAGATATAGTCCAGGAAGTGATGCTGCTGGTTAAAGAGTTGCAGGGAAACAGACAAAAAGTCACATTCATTTCAGTTAGCGCATAGATGGTATGATTCCCTTACAATTTTTCACGAATTAAAGGTAGTATTTCTAAAAAGTAATTTGTCCATCGTCCCAGTCCATTCCCGTAACATCCACCGAGATTTGTAAAATCTCATCCCTCAGGATTCATTCTTTTGTTCATTTTATTAGATTTAGAAAAAGGTCACTCGAGCGAACTGGTCACGTTCGGTGACATATAAAAGCAGGTGTTTCCGTCGCCAGTTTTTATATAGTGATATTTAGGTTTTGAGCATTTCTATAGGTAATGGAAACACACATATGGTGTGTGTGCAAATAGTAAGTGCCACATTCTGGCACTTCTCTCTTCAAAGAGAGCTGTAGAAACCCTGAAAATCTTTGAAAGTCATCAATAATGTCCAAGGTGGCATCCAAGTACATAAGTGGGTAAGAGAAGGATGGAGTGCATCATTTTTTTCCATCTGCGGCCATTCAAGCCAAGCTCCACTTTCTCCTGTTTTGTTGTCGCATCTGTTGACTTTATATTTGATGTGCTCTCTGCTCTTTTCAAACTCACACTGCATCTTCTGCTCTACACTCAAGAGCCCCCTCAGCAGAATCCGTTCATTCATGCAAATTGCAGGAAACCGGCACACTTATCGAGACGAGGGGAGACGTTGGACCCGTGGCGACATGTCTGCAAAAAGCTTCTGAAGTGCTTTGCCTGTGCTACTTATGAGTCCTCTGTCTCAAGCGAATATTGTCAAACTCAGATACAATCGCTCTCAACAGACTGGCTTGGAAATGGGCTCCAGCTGAAGAGGCTGCTTTTGGCTCGTGCCTTTTCTGTTCTCGGTTCAGTGCGGCGGAGTCCAGTGACTTCATCTCGTCGCTTTGAGGAGCGCTGGGGAATATCTTGTCCATCAAGATTTGGAGCACGCCTCTGTGTTTGCCACGGTGTCGAGCTGTGCGGGCGTCTCGTCTGCCCCACTGATGAACTTTCCGCCACCCTGCCCACGGACTCCAGCTACTCACTGCCGTGATTCATACATTTCCGTTTTGAGGACACAGACGCACAAAAACACATCTGATGGAGGTGGGGGGAGCTCGCTATCGACAGAGTCCCACAAGGGAGCGCAGACGTACTCACGCCGACCGGGGATAACAAAGGACGACAAAGGCAGCGTCCTTTGTTCTGCCTCGCACAGGATGATGATGTTAATTAGCGCGTATCCACCCCATCATCATTCAGACTGATTAGATTGGCCGCTCGTCAGGATGACAAGAGGCAACCTTTTGTTTGACTGGTGGCTACAGAAATAAATCACACACCCTCCGGTCGAGTGAGCAGAGCACAGCACTAATAATCATCCACTCAGAATACACAAATACACAAATGGATTTGCCATATTCAACACAGAGCTGAAACTAACAAAAGGATTGCTAATTCCTAAATGCCTCTTTTGACATGACTGTGTGATGATTGTCGTTTGTTTAAACAGTGTAGAAGTGTATATTGTGCTGTCATGGCCTGTAATTGCTTTTGACGTTCCACTCGCTTCAAAAGCCAACATTGCATCTTGAATGTAAATTGGACAAACATCAGCAGTATTTCTATCTATTAAAGTTATTTTCTTGTAAATGTTAAATGAACCACAACAGGGTCTCAGAAAACATAGATATGTGCATGCAGCAGAGGTCATTCATTCCTCGCCATCCTGATGTGTTATTGATGCCATCCTTCTTTTGACATGCTGTCACTACCTTTCTACTGTTTAATCAATTGAGAGACATCACTTACAATGACATAAAACCACAACTGTGGTCAATAATTTGACACAGAAGTTTCAAAGATATACTTTTGTTGCAGGAAAATGGGGACTGGAGATAAATCTGTAGCCAGACCGATACAAATTCAGCCTCTTTTGAATATGTGTATTGCTTTGTACACCCCTGGTCAGGCCCCACTGTTCCAAACCATCCATTCATATTGTCACTTTATTAAATCAGCAGATTATCTTGTTCCTGCACAGCTTGTTCTCCCTCCTTAGCTCCAGCCAAACAGCTAAAGCCAATCACATCTGCGACCTCTTGTGTGCACTTTGCCATTCAACTAACTTCCACGTAACTGCATTCAGATGTTGCCTCATTTGGCTTCGCTTTGTGCCAACTTGTAAAGCTTGTCCCTCCACCTAAGTTCTGTCTTTGCGGGGCTGGCGAGAGGGAAATGTAATCAGCATCTCATCGTGCTGCTTACAGTAGGTGTCAGACAGAATTACATGCTTTCTCTCTGCCTCTTTGAGAGCCAGATACTGAATCTGCTTGTTCCCGGGTGTGATTTCATCTTGAAATTTCCATCCATCCACTTTGTGCCTTGACAGTGTCGTGAGGGTCTGCAGGAGCCTGTCTCAGCACACATAGTGTGAAGGCCGGGCAGTAAACTCTGGACATGTTGCTAGTACAACTCAGGGTACAGATACACAAACATCATTCACTCCAGCACTCACACATAGGGAGCAGTTTATACTTCTATACTTGAAATATACATTTCGAGAATGGAAACCCTGGACAGTTCTACAGTATACTTGGCCATTGTGTAAATTGTGAAAAATAGAAATTTATCAGAGGTTATGCTGAATGTCTCCATACACGAGATCCATATCTGTGTGAAATCTGTACAGCATTAGAAAACTTCTCAAATACCACTGAAGTAGTTTACTACTCCCAAAAAGTGTTTTTTTTTGTTTATGTGTTGATTTACACATCACCAGACATGGCGTAAGGGGTCATGACCAGTTTGCTTCAAACAAGGTGACACAGTATGGAGTGAGACTGAGCTATCTAATAAAACCATGGGCATGCAAATATTCACATGATGAGGTTTTCTGAAAATTATGGGATGCCACAGAAATAGACTTTGCAAAACATCCCTCAATGGAAACACCTGCAGGTATCAAAATTTGAGAAATATCTGTGTCATTTTGCATAAACCTGTAATAGAAAGGCACCTAGTGTAACCTCATATTTCAGATATCCCCATCTTAACTCAGCTTGCAGCCAGGTGGTTATGTAGTTAGGTGTGTGTGCGTGTGTGTTTAATGACATAACTTCCAATCCAGTGATAGCTGCATGACCAGACTGCAGCAGTGCTGACTGAGTGTAGCAGATGGCTGTATAGACTCTCAGACGGTCACACACAGGCAGAAGGATTGTGCTTAAAATAGATCTTTCTATTTGGTTGTTGGATTGGCGGTGTGCACTGCTGCGTGGAGGTTTTGTGCCAAAATAAAAGTATAGTAATCACAATCAGCTGAGAGGCAGCGGACTGATTTCTGGAGTCCTTTCAAAGGAGATAACGTTCAAAGGTGCACTGACGCAGCCAGCTGTTATCAGCAGAGGTACACATGGAAATCACTCAGGAGTCCCAAAACAAAGCGGGAAAACAGCCATAATCCCGCTGCGAAACACCAAAAAGAACAACGTGACATTTAACTCTGCGGCTGCACATGAACAGCGACTCCTCGTCGAAATAACCAGGCTTCTCCTTGGCTTCATCTGCTCCTCTTGATAGTGATAGTGCCTCGATAGCGAAAGGAATGAATACACCGAAACCCTCTGCAGCAGTGTCAAGGCTTCAGTGTTCATTTCCTCCGGAGCCATTTGTTCCTTCAGACTTTTTATTGTGAGGTGAGAGGAAGCGGCCGCCAGCTCTGTTACAGTGGGAGCTTGCGGCAGAAAGAGAGAGAGAGGGAGCACTGCTGCTAAATACAGAGCAGCTTGTGTGTCCCCAGCAGTGTAACAGGATCTGGGAGAGGCCACTAGGCCATTATCACCACCGCTCTGTCTGGCCAACAAAGTCAGCTAAAGCTCCGTCTCCCACTGCAGTTAGTGCTAAACTGCTCCTCTGAGCACATGGCGAGCTACTGTAAGGTTCAGATCTGCCCGCGTCCGCTGCACGTCCAGAGGTGTTGAAGGCACCGATCACACAGTAGCAGTCAATACCAAACAGGCGATACAGTATCAACGTGCTGGGAGTTATTTTTGGGGTATGGAGAAGCACGGTTTACCAAACTTTTCTATTCCAAAACACGCCCAGATTGCAAGTTTTGCTCACTTAAAGGGGACATATGCAAAACACATTGATTTCATTGCTTATGTATGTATACTTGCATATCCACTTAAGCATAAGTTTCAGTAACTAAGTCAGTGTTTAGTAATCAAAAAAGAAAGTCGATTTGCTTCGTCCCGCCCTTGCTACCTATGCTTCAGCTGCAGGAGCAAGTATTTTCTCATCTCGTTTTCTCGTAAAGAGATCCTCATGTTTTTCTGGTACTACGGCTCCGGTAGGTACAGTTGTTGTCCAGCAGCCATATCTCTCCCATTCTTGCCATGGTCAGGCAATGGTGGGCGGGGCATACGGGACTCATTAGCATTTAAAGGGAAAGGCACTGAAATCAAACATTCAGTGTATAGAAAATCATGTGTAGAAAGCCAGCTGTACTTCATTTTTTTGGTTTTCCAACCAAAGCACGTTATTTACATTCATGTTAGACATTAAGGAACAAGGAAGAAGGAGAAATGAGTATAATATGCCTCCTTGAAACAAATAAGAAAAGAGTTGAATAGTAACAGGTTGTTGAAGAACTGAAGACTGCAGTAGTCATGGAGGGCTTTGTTTTTTGCATCCCCTGCACCTCTTGCTGTGGCAGTGTTTATTTCCATTAGTCTGGGGTCCATCGACGAAGGCCGGGGTCACAGCGTGTGCTCCAGCTGCAACAATCACAGCTCTTCAAATCTATCGATGCGAAAGTGGCCAAGGCCTTTGGTCCATCCTTGGACACAGTGACGTGACAAGATGAATAGTAGAAGAAGGAAACTGAAGTGGATACATCGGGTTACGTGAATTCAGTAACAGTGTACACAGTCTCTGGTAAACTGAGCTCTGATGTACATTATGTGCTTAACATAAGTGCCTGTGGCTTTTCTTCTTCATATTTTCTTGCCTGTCAAAAAATATGCTGCTATGTGAAGTCAAGTTCTTTTTGAGACCATGAGCCCCAAGGGTGCAGGTCTGCACCTAAAGTGAAAGAAATGTCTGAAATGCTGTTGCTAGTTGCTTGTTCTGTCTAAAAAATGATGCAAATACGGTCTTCAAATGGCCTTTTGTCCCTCTCCACACCTCAATTTTCTGTCACAGAGGACAAAAGAATTAAGAAAATGTTCACACTTAAGGAGCTTAGATCACATAATTATGCCTTGAAATATATATAATATATTAATTCTGCATAAACAAATACTAATAAAAGCTTCAATTGACTAATCGATTTTTAAAATTGTTGCATTGCACCTTTATCATGCCTTGGGTCTCCTGTACTGTTCATTAAGGCAGGTGAAGGCAGGTCTCCAGTACACACACACACACACACACACACATACACCATTCACACTTGGCAGTTCAGAGCCTCCAATGATGCAATAATGCTGAGATTTCATCTAAGATGAATTAACCGCAGCTTTGATAAGTGTCCCATTACATCTCTGCTTGTGCTGGCATGGCCCACATCGTGACGTACAACATTTACAACCAGTCCCGTTTGCGTCATGTTTCAGCTCGTGTCTAGGTCTGTGATTGATTTATCTGTTTGTTTGCGTGCATGATCATGTGCAATGATATCTCTGCTATGCAGAGTGTGTTATTTTCAGCGTGGTTCAATATTTTTTTTGCGTTTGCATGCGTTTGCATTTCGTGTTTGCATGCAAACATTCACATAAAAGTCGACCCACTCTTACAGGCTGACGTGCAGGGATCGGTGCTAACCTGTGAGATTTAGTCTGAGGGGTGATGGCTGCACACTTTCTTTGCTCTTACTTATTGTGGCTGTAGATTACAGTGGCACACATGACAGCATGTTGAAAAAGTGGACTTGAGGCCGTCAGTGTGTCGCAGCATATTAATGATCAAATCCTCAAGAATGACATTTGGGCAAATAAGCACTGATGGTTTGAGAGATGAGCCTCTGAATATAAAGGGAAACTTTAGGAGGACAATCAATGATAATGAGTCCCTCTGAAGGCATTTGTTAGAGAGACAGACAGAGAGAGGGGTGTGTGTGTGTGTGCTGAAGAGAGTAAGAAATTGAGAGATTGAAGGCATAATGTATCACTGGCAAGACTGTTCCCCATTACAGGACTCAAATTTACTCTGGGGATGTGGGGGTGGGCGGGGTTGCTCCAGCTGAATGAGTGGATTAAATAAAGAATCATCTCGACTGTTTGGCTTAGTTCATCACTGAGGTGGTCAGATAAGCAGAAATGTCAGGAAGAACAGAATTAATTTTGCTGCTAAAATGTAGTTCTCATATTCATACACCAAATCTGTGTCATACTGTACAAGTATCACTGTTATTCAAGACTCCCAAGTTTTCTTTGCACTATTTTTTATTCATATTTGAGCTTATTTAATTTTCTCTGTCTTGTTTTTGTTGCATGAGTTCAGGGTCTGAGAGAAATGCAATTTTGATTCTCTGTGTGGAACGTGGCAGAATTGACAATACAGTAACTTTCACTTGATTTTGACTGATATTTTCTCTTATTTTATAAAGAACATCAGAACTTTACAAGAAAAATCTAACAACCTTTGCCGAGACCACATGGTGTCTAAGTGGTCAGCAGCCTGGCATCACAAGGAAGTCCCTGGTTCATATCCCTGCCAGACTGTTAGACCTGTGTCTGTATGTGACTGTTATCCTTATTGTCTCCTGGTACTTCGGACCGAAGTCTAAAAACACAGTCTAAAGTGCACGTTCAGGTCGATTGGAATTGCCTTTGGTTGTACAGTAAGTGTGGTGATGATGAATGGTGTGTGTGTGTGTGCTGTGATGGACTGGCGACCTGCCCAGGGTATATTCCCTGCCTTCACCCTTTGTGCATCGTGATTGGCTCCAGCACACCCCTGGGACACTGTACAAAGTGGGTAGCCTTGAAAATGCAGGCTAATTGAAAAACAGGGGAAAAAAACTCCAAACTGACTGCACATTGGTGCCAATATTCTGTGCTTTACTCCAGGACTTCATTGATGAAATCAGTAAATCACTCTTTGTAGCATGATCATTGAAACACCACCATCACAGTTCAGAGCAAGCTAGTTTCCAAAAACCAACATTTGCAAAGAATTACATCTATGACATTCATATACTTATTCTTTATTTATCATGACATACCTAGACATTGTCTCTATCCTACTTGCACTTCCTAGTTAGATATAATTAGCTTTTTGTTGCTTTGTACCTGTGATATAGTCAAAGACAATAAGTAATAATCATTGAAACTACTCTCATCCAGTCTAGATTTGTGATATGTGAGGCCTCACTGAATGTGACACTGTCTTGGTAGGGGAGTGTCTAAACGAGTCCGACAGCTCAATTAGCTGAGTGAATAAGAGATCAAACAAAATCTGTTTGTTGTAAATGTGAATAAACCCAACATACTTATGACACATTTGTCTTTAGATAGCCGTGTTTTAGGCCAGACTGACATACAACGAAGAGCATAAAAGCTCTGATACTGTAGCCGCAGTCACTGAGCCACTCTATTTGAGCTTATACCATTCCCCTGGTGCTGCTCTCCCTCCCTCTCTCTCTCTCAATCTGTCAATTCTGTCAATGTGTCAATACCAATATGTGAAGAAGAGATTGGATGCTGATAGTGTTGCTCTACCAGATTTGACCGGCGGCAAATGGCAGCTTGGAATAAGAGGCGATTAAAGCAAACGGGTATATGGACCCATTGATTTTTATGAAATAAAGTGCAGCACTATTTGTCATCAGTTTAAGATAAGCAGTTGATCACCGTCACGCATCGACGTAACAGCAGCAGCAGGGAATAAGAGCGGGCCAGTGTAAAGAACACAAGGCAAAAAAAAGGGGGTTAGCATGATAGACCCTGATGGGTTTGGGTTTGATTCCTCAGTCAATTACTTAGGTGATCCCCGCACACAGATGAATTCCCTCGGTGTGGAGCTCGCCATCTCATTACCGCTCGTGGAGAAATCGAAGGTGATGCTCGCTCTCTCGTCGGACTGCCTCAGAAGCTGTCTCCCGTTGCCGGCTGAAATGAGACTGAGCAGCTGGACCAGGCTGAATGAGGAAGAGAGAGAGAGAGAGAGAGAGAGAGAGGAGGGGGGGGCTGAAAGAGTAAATGAAGCGATGAAATAGAGACTGTAATGATGAACACAGTGGCCTGTGTCAACACAGAGGGAGAGTTACCCAAGGAGCTCCAGAGATGACTATCTCACTGAAAAGGCCTGTGGGAGCACAATGGTGCACCTGTGCAGGAAAAGTTCCCACCTGAAGAGGCTGGAATGTCTCAAACAATGCATCCTGTATTTTGATGTGTAATTCTTAGCGTGCTGGAAACACAAAAAAGAAATAGAGCGAGAATTAATTGCTATTGAATTCATTTACTGAGTAGGATAACACCCCTTGAGAGGGAGACACACATTATTTCCTAACATACTTTACAGACATAAAAAACAGAAACAACAATCTACAGACGTATTAAAAAATAACCACATGCATCAACACAAACACAAAAGAAAATACAGAAATTGACACAGCCTCTCATTGGCCAAAAGTAGGCCATAAGTATTAAGAAAATATCAGCCTAGCAAAACTATGAAAAAATAATGTAGTATTGAAAAGTGAAATTACAGTGCTATGTATAATTTTGTGTATAACATCACCTGAAGCAGTTTAGCTTAAAAAAAAAAGGGAAAACAAAGCATATATTCATAGAATGAAGTTTATTCCACTCTGGGCTTCAAACATAAACTGTCTTTTATCAGTTGATTTGTGTGAAGATACAATCTGCAAAGCAGATAAGAATCATTTTCAAACAAGCTCTGCCACTCAACACAGTGTGTCTCGGTTGTCCCTGCTTTTGACTGCTGCGCATTATGTCAAAGGCATTCAAACAGAAGTCCGGTCAGACTGCAATCAAAACTTGTCTTAGATTACAAAGCACTTCACACATAGCAGCCGAGTGGGAGGAATGACTGAAAGCCGTCTGAGACGTCGGAGAGAAATGAAACTTACAGTAATAAAGCGAAATCGAATAAAGCGAACCGAACGACCTGTCGGCGTGCGGTGACCCTTTTCCCCTCCGTCGCTGTGCTGGTGTCAGTCACTTGGCGCAGGTCTCCCAGACACTCGATGCCCACAGTGAAATCAGATGTGACATTTTCTTAACCCCGCAAAGGTCGTCCCGGTGGAAGCGGAGCTGATCAAATAAAAACCGGTCGGGCTCTTTGACAAGACGGCAGAGCCGCCGCCAGATGAAACTCAGCATTGTAGTTGCTGAGAAAGTGATATTAACACTCTCACTCACTCACACACACACACACACACCTATATGGCAGTTTTTCAGATGTGATATAAGTTAATCACACAGTTTTAATGGAGACACTTTTTTCACATTTACTAATATCACTTTTAATTCTGTCAGAAACTGTAATGGAGACACAGCTACTGCCAGCTCTCATCACTTCAGTTTCATCTGCGTATTCGTTTAGTTTTTGTCATTTTTTCACACATGTATTAATAATGACCTAGTCATCCATTTAGCTTGAATAAGGATCCTCTTTTAGCTAACTCCCTTATGTTAGCTGACATTTTCAGTGTTCGGCCAAACATGACTCAGTTTTTAGGACGCGTACTGTTCAGTCAGCAGGCAGCTCCACAGGCAGACAGTACATTTATTGAAACCTGTATAATCCTATTTGGGGGATTATTTTCCTTGCAAAAAGAAAAATGTTTCATTTTCAAAATGCCCTTTATTTATTTTTATGTATTTACTTATGTATTTATTTATATTTGTTCCTTTACAGATCGGCTAAGTGCATGTACAAAGAACCACCAGGGCTACAGCACTACAGTCTCTGTAGCCTCTGGCCGTTGTGAATCTTTTACAGTAACCCGTCAAACCTGCCAATGACAGGTGACCCACTCCAATCAGCAGCTCATACCAGTGCCCCCATCGACTGCTCTCGATCTCCATTTAGCTGTTCCTCCATTTGGGACAACCAGGGACTGGGGTCAATATATCGACAAAGTAGCTCTTTTTCACCCAATCACTGCTCCGTGCACCGATGTGTGACTATAGTGTGGAGATTGACCTCTGATGGACTCTTCTTTGTTTTATTGTTAGGCAGCCTACCCATTAATATACTGGTAACCCATATTCACATTTTGCTAGCAGCTTGTTAACATGCACATCAGTCAAGTTTATTAGTCATTCTCTATTCGTCATTAGAAACTACCTATCAGTTTTTGGATGATAAGTAAAGAAGGTCTTAGTGTGATGAACAGCTTTATCTGTTGGTTAAGTGTGACTCGAATATGAGGAATACCCATTTGAGAATGCATATTCTGAAATAATATTTGTGTCATAATAACAATAATTTAGGGTCATCTGAACACTTACATGATTTACTTACTGATGTTTTGTTCCAGAAGTTTGGATCATGCCTATTAACCATTATTAAGGGAGAACGATACTGAGCAAAGCTCTTTGAGATCATAGTTCTGTACAACTTGTCTCACTTACCCTCAATTTAACCGTAATTAGAGGGTAATACTCTTAGTTAATGGCCTTCATGCAGAAGTAGGGGTCAGTAAGTAATTTCTAAAGACTAGCTAATGTTTAATATAGGATGAGTGTTTCAATATATTGAATCGGTTTTTGCATTTAAAGTGAGAATTCAGATGAGAAAATCAAACCAGAAAGTATGTTAATATGACTGATAAAGTAATGGAACAGAAGATTTTCCTTGAGTAGATGTGACACACCACACACACTGGAATTAACTTTCACCAGAGACTTCATTCACACTGCCTCTGCTCCCATGTGTCATGCCACTGCCCACCTCGCAGGTGAGTATGAGACACGAGGGGCTATGACCGGGTCCGATGGCTGTGTTACCATGGAAACCATAAGGAGGAGAGAACGAACACGGAGCTAACAAGGGCGAGAAGGACCGACTCTCCGGCACACGGTTAGCATGGTTCCATCTGACAGGAGAAACTCAGGCATCAACCACTAATTAAGTCTCTTTTCATCCAGAAATATTCACACCTCTCTCTCTCTGCTCCTCTGTCTGTTTCGTGCTGAAAAGCATATGTCTCCGTCAGTCTGGGGAGTTTGCTTAACGGCTGTAAATTGGAACAACATTTGCCGAAATCTGTTTGTTCCAGAGTTGTGATTCTCAAAGTGACAGAAGTTAAAAAGCTGCGAGTTTGTTTTTTTTTTCTGCTTGACTCAACTGATTTTTTTCCATTTACAAAAACATTTGTTTACTGCGGTGCTGCTCTTCAGTCAAACTCAACAAACCTGACACTTAACGTTCCCCGTCCCTCAATGGTTCACAAATCTGCAGTGCATTGACGTAAAATGCAATTTTCTTTTTCCTGGGCACAGTTTCAGAGCCATTTTCATGGTAATGTGTTCGAGAGAGTAGAGTTGAAAAGAGCCCTACCTTCTTTTTTTAAATCGATCGTTTTTGGAAGGAAAGTCGCGTATGACTCATAACTAAAATTGCAAACTAGAATCTGCCTTACTTTGCTAATGACCACAACTGCCAATGAAGCAGGGCTAATGAAGCATCGTTAATGACGGCTGATTATTTCAAACTGTGGATGTCTCATTCTGCAAACAGACTCCGCAGAGGCAACGGTTAAACAAACACCGGAGCGAAGCCCGCCAGCTAGAAGCGAGCTCTGCGCTTTCGCTACAGATTTTAATTGGAGTGATCGATATCTTCCCAGCACGCCTTTATCATCCATCTATTCATAACAGATACGTGGAGATCAGATAGCGGAGGAAGGAAGACGCGGCAGAGTCGGTCTCGATTGGTCACATCAGTCAGCGCCATCATTATCCACGAAAGTGAAACATGGGCGTGTTTGTGTGTTCTCTTCCGAGGCTGCGTATCAAAATGCATGAGTTTGTGTGTGTGTGTGTCTGTGGGTGTATTTAAGGAAGCTTCCTGATGCTGAGGCGCAGAGTACAGGGAGCGGGTGACCTTTCTCACTCTCTCCAACGATCCCTCCCAAGCGTGCAAACAAGCCAAAGACTTAATTGCTTTTTCGATAGTAAATCTCAGGAGGATCCCTAAAAGAAAATGTCTGGTTCTTAATGCCGCTGCTCCAGAGACCACAGAGCTATCTCAAACTATTTCCTTCCCAGAAGAACAGAACAAATGGAGGTGGAAAACGTGTTTGTTCTTTTTTTTTTGCCTTCCCTCCTTTGTTTTTGTCCACTGAATCATGTGTGAGCGTTTGGATCCGAGGACTCGGGATACTTTCTTTGCATTTGTTTCCACAGGAAGTTGTATTACATTTGTTGCAGCCATTTGTTTGGCTGAAACACGTCCCCCCACTTCCATTCTGGACTCCACATGGTTTAGTAGCTGACAGACTGCAGGTTCTGTTTCACAAGTGTAACACTTACCAGAGGAGCTGACAACGCTCCATGGAAAAATACATCTACTTAGCAAGTGCTGCAGCCTCGTGTGCCGCTATAAAATCCTATTTTCATTAAAAGCAAGTCAGGATCCTGTCCGTTGTTTTTCATGTAGATTTGCATTACACTTTCCTTTTCATTACCTCTCAAACAATGACTTCTTTATGGCGAAGCCTTTCGTTAGTATCAGGAAAACCACATTTCATACAGAAATATCTTCAGTTGAAGTCACAGGTGGAGTTCTTTGTACCCGCTGCGTTACATAACAGACTGCAATAATTGAAACATGTCTGCTCTCCTCAGACACCCCTGCTACATTACATACTGTGCTGCAGGAGGCCGCTCAATCTAAAGCAACTGGCAGGCATTTATCTTCAGTAGAATATAATGGTCTCTGCCAGCTCAGTCCACCCGTTAGCTCCTGTGTATGTTGATGATAATTAACTCCGGGACATTTGTCCATATGCACTCACTGTAATCTTAGGCAGTTGTAATTACGCCCAGCAGCCACGATGATTAAGTTTTCATATCTGCTACTTCAGAGTGGGGAAAAGAGGATGGATATCTGATTAGATTTGTTCATCGTAGTTAGGCTTCACTTGGAGAAAGAAAAAGTCAATGAGATTACATCCAGCCTGTCTGTTGTCCATCAGTGTGCAGATAATGTGTAGTTAAACGTGGACCTCAGGAGAACTGTGTTGCTACGTATTCAGAAAATATAACTGCATAACCCAGTCACAGCTCTGTGTTTCACGATTGGAGATACATTAGAGTGGTACATTACGGATTCTCCAGCATCTGTTTGACAATGATTTATTGACATTTCAGAGACCATCCCAGTCAGGTCATTCTAGCTTTTTTCACATGCAAAGAAACTACAAAAACTCCCTCAGCATGACCATCATTCAACTTCGACTTTAACTTTATTGAAAGTGCCAATTATCTATACACCTTCTGTGAAGAAACACATGACCAGTGGTCAGGTATTGCTGATCCCGAGCTAAAAGACATCCTGTCACCTAGCGTGATACACAGTGACCTTGCTACGTGCTGCACAGTCACAGTCACAGTCATGCTAAAGCTTTTTGTGGAATAACGGCCGTGTTGTGGCCAGCTATTTCTTATTTCATTATTCCACATTTGTAGCTAGCGCAGCATTATCGGTAGCATCATGTTTCTGCATGTTGAAGTGGTGGCTTTTTAGGCTTTTTTGATCCAGAAAAATCCAATTCAGAAAAATTGTGTGTCTGGAATGACTCACCAGTGGAAGAAGACTAGTCCAGATTAAGAGTTTGCTGAGCTTTGCACTGGCCTGATAATAGGAGTTAACTCTGGAGTTAATGAAGCTCTCCTGTGAGCACAAGACATGTCACTTTTTAGGGTTTTAGGTTTAGTCTCCAGCTGGCACAATGCTTCTCTATTGAGATAAGGATTCATTTATTGCTATTTTTACTCCAAGTCTGGTATTGAGCCGTGACTGCCCACGTGGACGTCTAAGTGCATTTTCTAGTCTGTTCTTATCGTTATTGAGTCCACTCACACTCACCTAAGCAGATGGGCTCATAAAAGTAACAATAACATGCTACTAACATTTCACTTAGGATATCAATAAATAATGGGCTAATTAGGTTCAAATGAATTTCATTTTACTCACAGAGACGTTATATCCTGCTCATACCCTTCAAGGCCATTTCCTGAAGAACGTCCAGGAAACAGAGGTAGCTGACCATAACTCTACTGATGTTTCTCTCTTTTTTCCCAGAAGAAATAGATCTCAACCTTTAATCATCGGTAACAGTCAAAGGTTTGTCTGATAATCATGTTTTGATTGTCTGTCTGTGCTGGCAGGAGGCAGGCAAGCATTTTTGTCTAGACTCATCTCCTCATCTACCATTACAAACCGAGACTGCCTAATTAAACCTGGAGGCGCCATAGGTGTGTGGTGTCTGGTAGAGAGCAAGCGTGGACTGATAATCACCTCCTCTTATCAGAGATCGGTCACACAGAATCCAAGCCAATCAGATATGGAGGCCAGTTCGCCATCGGAGGGGTCGATTTCTCTCATCATGTATGTCATTAACACCGTAGCGTCCCCAGACTGCTGTCAGCTCAAACATGCTCCATAAGATTCAATGGCTGGTTGAATGTTGTTGAATATCCAAGTGCTTGTTTAAACATCCAGTAATCCTTTGTTGGCAGATCGGTGGATCACACAGATGCCATACCAAATGGGGCGTTATGTGAGGGTGGTAGGTGGCTGGATGGTTGGTGGCTGGCATGGCCCGGGCCGGCAGATGGTCTGGGGATGTCGGGCCAGCAGGCTCTCAGTGTGACGGTGAAGCTAATGATGGCAAGAGGCTAAATGATGACTACATACAGCGGATAAATCACAATTATCACTGCACGGTGCAGTGTTTGCAGAGGGATTCGGAGGTCCAATTAGGAGGGTTATTTATGCACAAAAGTATGTCACCCACTAACTTTTTAGCTCCCGCGCTATGTGGAACTGAAGTGCATCGAGTGGCTGAACAATGCAGTTCTTTACAGCTATTTTCTCAGACTTTTTAGTGAGAGACTTGTCCATCCTTTCTGTACAGAGCACATCAAGCACTGAGCCTCAGTGTGAGGAGCGCTCTGTTCCAGTTGAGATCCGCCGTGACTGTACAGCACATTGTAACAGTGAATTTATATACTTGGACATGTAAATGGAGGTCCATTACATTCCAGGGCTGAATAAATCTGCCACTGACAGGTAAATCTTTCTTTGCTATATTCTGGAGGCTTTAAATCTGCCATTTTTAGTCTGTTGTCAAATCTGTAAAATATGTGAAGAAGATGTAGTCATTTTAGTGTTGGCACCCTCAATTAGATTTGTGAAAAATTCTCAAGGGCTGTCACCACTGTCATCATCCCAATGAATAAGGCTGAGGTCTAATTTGCTCAATCTGTATCTTCTGGACCCAATAACGGATGTCATGACGGTCCTTTCTTCACTCTGCTGCCCCATCACTTGCAGCAAACATATACAATGTTTGTAGTTGCAATATTTTATATACTGACCATCTTATACCTATTATTAGACCGTATAAAAAAAAAAGTAGCTCATCATGCAAGGAGGAAGTTTCCTGCAGGAAGCTATCATGATAACATGCGTCTCTACACAACCTGGTGTCATTTTAGCGGCCATTAAACTTACAAATTGTATACTGATGGTGGTATTGCGCAACACCTGTGCGTCATTCCCACGGCCGTAACAAGTCATAGGCGTATCTCAGATGTCCAAAGTCACGTCTCCATCAGCTGAAAGACAAAGAGCAGCTCCTTCTTTTCAGATTCTCTATTACTTTGCACAGCATGCTGACTGCTTCTGATACTATGCAGCCGCCGCTGACCCCCCCCACTCCTCCCTCTCCTTTGGTCCCACAGGAATGTCCTCCAATAAACCCAATTTGTTCTGGTCAGAGTTATTAAAGATGTCACTGGGACTGGAATCTGCGTAGTGTCCTCTACACGGCGAGAGCGCAACATATTGAAGTGTTTTTGTCGAGGAGGAAGGAGTGGATGTAAGTAAAAGATGGCAAGAGTGGAAACAGCTAGAGGGGGAGGACATATGCTACCTCCACACAACAGCAGCAGTGGCAGAGCATCAACAACCCGGAGGCACCACTGTGCCAACAGGGACTCATGTAAATTATTTACTCTTGGGCCCCATTGTGGACATTCCTCCTGCGGGGTCCACTCGCTCTCTCTCTCCACAGGGGCTCCTGGTACATAAGGAGCCCGATCTGGGTGCCAGGGGGAGGACTGAAGGCTCTCTCTTTCCCGACACACATGTCGAGGTACTGCATGTCATTGCAGGGCCACTTTGAAGGGTAGGGGAATGCTTTTGACTGAGGAATAGAAAGTGAAAATCAGCAGAGGTTCGTCGTAGGGACAGCGGGGCAGACAGCAGGCTGCACCTCGCACTGACCCCAGGTGGTTTTGATGTTTTGGATATTTTGGGCGGTTTGTTCAGTGTAGCATGGGAGCAAAAATGTAGTGGACGCTGTGTTGTCACTTCGCTTTGGAAAGTCATCGCTTGTGTGTCGCTGCGAGCTGACAGTACGGTCCACTGCTGTAGCAATGGCTTTAATTGCAAAATCCATTGCTTCACCTTTAGGGGATTAACCCTGGTATGTTTGTCTTATACATGTGCTGACTCATCACTTTTAATACTAATGAGAGAATTGCATATTGAGTTCTTGTTCACTGCAAAGCAACAGATCACTTCGACTAAGGCAACATTAATACAGCAGGGAAACGTGGCCCAAATCCATATTGTTGACCCATATGTGACCCGTATCTGATGCTTTTATGATGATAGAACAGCACAAATCAGATCTTTTCAAATCCGACCGCGGTCAATTTTATATGCGGTCTTAAATTGGATGCATAATCTGATGTTGTTTCAAAGTGACCTGGATCGCAGTTCATCCAAAAAACTACATAAAATCCAACTTTTTCATCATATATTATGGATCTGATGCTGCACATACACTTTACTCGATGCAGAGGCAGCAGCCACTGCTCCTTTTTCTGAATCTTCTTCTTCTTCTTATCCCTTGATCATAATTTTGCCGACTCAGATGTGTACGTGGCATCCATATGAACTTCCTTAGTAGTAAAAACGTACTGAAGTTTACACTAGAGTGGCACACTGCTCCCTTTTAAATTCTAACACGAACAACAGCGCAGAAGAAAAAAATGGACCTCAGCAAAAAAACTGGAACTGAGCATTAAGACCAGCAGTATGAATGATGTCTTTGAGAGCACAGCAGGTGGAAATTTGGTGACTTGCTCATGGATGCATGAAGATTGTGACAATTTCAGCTCTATTTTTACACTACCCATGTTTATTAGTCTTTGTGTGGGTGCACATGCATCTGTGCCTGTTTGGGCCACACTGCGCATGCCTGTGTCACTTCCACGGTTGAACACACCGTCTCAACCCATTTGCATTTTCTCTACAATTCCATTTTTCTGCCCAGGTCCAAATTAGAGCGTCTGTATGACTGCAGGATAATTACTGTGGTTATGTACCTGCCAGCTCCCGGTGCCCGGAAGCTGTTTTTAGTGCCACCCCTGAAAGAGCCGCCACTTGATGGACAGCTTGAGCAGAATGGGGTTCATCCACCTCAAATTGATGAGAATGACTCACGTTGAGTGGGTGGGAGTAATGGCGAGAATACCTGAGACACGCAGAGATGGAAGGAAGTAAAGTGGCACCAGGGAGAGAGAAAAGAAAAATAGGGAGAAAATTGCAAAGTTTGTCTCATTTTAGTCTCTCACCAGTCACTTTGATTGAGTAAGTGAAATTATGCCTTAACTTTGCTTATTTAATCTGCCCGGGAGAGAGATTTCTAAGACGCTCTTAAAAGTCTCCGAGCCAATTTTCTCCCTTTCAACAGTCGCCTCTGAATAAAACTCCCTGCTTTGTTTTTTTGGCAGCGTACCGCCTTATTACACAACTTAACTAACTTAGTCCAACCAAACGCGACGTTTGATCCGGCTGCCAGCTCGGGCTGTTGGACTCGCTCGCCGCTGCAGCGTCCGGCTCCGTCCGCCGCTCCACCTAATGAGCAGGGCTGCGCCCCGCCGGCCGCCGCACTTGATTATTTTTCTCCCGCTGGAGTTCACGCGGTGTATCTGAGGTCAGCTCCTTCCTGTCTGTGTCCCCTGCCTTCCTGTCTGCCCAATGTGAGCTCAGCCAGCGAGTGGAAGAGCGCACGCCAGGTAGACCGCTTCCACCTCATCAAACCTGGCCCTTGCCCCTTCTGTCTCCTTGTCGTTCCTTCACAGTGACTCACAGGCAGCGTGAGTCGTCCCCTCTCTCTCTATGTTTATCCTCTCCGACTCTTCCCAACTGTTTCTCCCCGACCCACTCCTAGATGCTCACCAGTACCCCTGGGTGCGCCCATGCGAGTGTATGATCGCATGTAAAATTTATGACCTCATTTTGCTGCTGCATACTGAATACGTGCCCCGATAACAGATTATTATGCAGTCCCGGGATCTGAGGGACCTCTCTGTGACAGAGATGTGACAAGTCTCCTCTGTGTAATCATCTTTACGTTTTGCCCTTTGAGCTTTTTCGTCCTCTCCTAATCCATGCTGGCAGTCTGCCCCCCCCCCCCCCCCCCCCACCCCCCCCTCCCCAACCAGTCCCTTATTCCCAGTCTCACTGAAGCATCTGCTGCAGAAGTCTGTTTTCGCTAATAATGGCGGTTCAGCCGCGTATTCTCCAGTGTCTTGTCCAGGTGTTGCTGTAAGTTTTGATTGGATTTCTGTGACCACAACAGTGAGACTGAAACAGCTGCTACTATATTTTGTTTTCCTAGAAGTTAAGAGCAAAACATTTAATTTCTTTCTGTTTGTTGCTGTCAGTGCATGCTGCAGCCATATGGGTTGAAATTCAACAGATCCTACAAGTAACTGTGACATCTTTCACACAGATACCAACTGGCAGGCACCAAAATGTAAATGCCTGATTGAAACTTGCTCACATGGATTAATTTAAATTGCTTGCACTTCAGTTTTTTGTAGAGCAGAGCTGCAACAACTAATTGATTCATTGACTAATCAAAATTCTCTCTAGTACTTTTTTTGTTGTCCCCTGTGACATAATAATCACTTTTCTTATTTTCTGGTCTATTTTATCCCACTGTGTTATCCCCTGGTCAGCATGGTTTGGGTAGTGGTTAGTCTCAGTGTGGAGGAGCAGCGGCTCTACTTTGAGCCCCTCATGGATGTCAGGACTCATGATCAATTCAATCATTGTATTCATTTGTCTCAACTTCAGACTTATAACGACTTTTATGCGTGCTGTTTTATAAAATCAATACATAGATTCACATTGAATCTTACATAAAATCAGTTCATTTGCATCTTCAAATGTTCGAACAAGCTACGGAGGTGAGGAAATGCTTTCAGAGACTGGCTCCAGTTTGTTTTCCAGGAATGTCTTGCTTTCTTTCTGTGAAATCAGCGTCAACGTTTATAGGACTGAATGAAATGAAGTTTTAGCAATCGTGAGGCAGCATCATTATGAGGCGACTGCTGAGGCATTTCTTTTGACACGCAAACACAAACCAGAGCAGACACTTGCGCTCACACGTCGCCCGCACACACACACACACGTGTTGGCGCGCAGGAGATGAGTTAGCGAAAGGAGGAAGCGTCAGAAGCGCTGGGAACTCCTCTGTGGCCGATCCTTTGTGACAGTGTCTGTCGGGTGACGGTTAAATCAGACGATTGGGCTGTCGAGGGGCGCTGTGGTTGGATGTCGAGCGCTGTCAAGAATTCCTTATGTTTCCAGTAGAGAATGTGTTTCTCCTCCACAACACAGCAGCCTGAATGAGGTGTGTGATTTTTTTTTTGTTTTAATATGCAGCCTGGCAGAATGAATTAGGAGTTAATGCCATTTTCTGGTCTCGGCTGCCATCACGGCTGTCAACAGCTGTCACTCGTTTGCGATTCAATTCCGCTTAAAAACTGCGATAGTGGGCAGGTGGCTTTGGTCTCCCTTTCAGAGGATTCAAAGTCTGCACTAATGTGGGTGGATTTCCTTGGTGTTTTAAAGGAACTGTGTATGTGCTTAGGCTTAGGATTAAAGCAGCTGAAAGGAAAACACGTTTATGCGCAACAGCAAGATACAGATTGACATTTCTATGTAATTGTGGCAGCAGCGAATGCAGTTGTTTCGGATTAGCAGTAGTTCTGTGAAATTGATAAAGTTTCCAGAGTGCCACATCAAATGCACCTCATTTCATGAGTTTCTCTCTTATATATTTTGGCCCGGAGTCCAGCCGCCGCCGCCACCACCACCACCACCACCACCGTAATGAAAGTTTGAATGAAGCAGCGAGAAAAAAGGACTGTAATAAGTTCCCGAAGTCGGCGATTATATTATTCATGATGAAATGAGGAGCGGCCGTTGTGTAAGTGCTCTTTTGAAAAATGCATCTTAACTTTACCCTTTAAAGCCCGCCATCCTGAGCCGGGCTGTGCGTCACGGGATGATTAGCGCCGGGTGTGAACATTAGGCCACTTCCCCAAGACGTGGAAATGGGCGGCTGTCAGCGCGAGTTATCGCTGATGTCCTGGCATTTTAGAAAACGGTGCGATACGCACTCCTCGACTCCCCTCTGCCCGAGCCCTCCGCCGCTCGTTTCATGTCTCACTGCTTCGGGGGGGTTAATGAAGTGCCCCTGTTGAAGAGCTGGAATGAGGGATTGTTCGGTTCATGTGAGCTTTCGGGCCCTCTCTCCCACACATTCTCTCCCGACTTGTGCTTCCATGCATGAGAGCCCCACAACACATCAGCCCTGGCGAACGTATCGCAGCCGAGAGCTAATGATGATCAAAAGCTGCGCTCTAATCAGGTTGTCTAATCCACTTCTTAACCATTAAACCCCTCAGTCAAACACAGGATATATAAATGGGAAATTATTTTGCTTAGTGGGGGTTAATTCCCCTGCACTTCCTCTCCAGTGTCATTTGTTTCCCCCTCTCATCCAGAGTCCTTGAACTCACAAACTGCGTGGCCCTAACGCCTCATTTACATTCACAGCAGTCCGACAAGACAGGCGGCTGGCTTAAATTAAAATAAGTATTTTTTTAAGATGTCATTTGGCACAGTCGTCCCATTCCAAACTACTTTTTATGACTTGCAATTATACACACACACACGCACACACACACACACAGGCACATATACACACAAATGTGAGCACACTTGCCTCCATGCTGTGGTCAGTGATGCATCGCCTGACAGCTGACTGATGAAGCACTGACCTTTTACTCCCGGCCTTGTGGGCAATTCTCCGCCTCGTGAAACTGTGGTGGTCTGCATCCACTGACACTCGAGTGCTCCGATGAATTATGGCCGTGTGGAAGAATAATAAAAAGGAGCAGAGACAGTGAGCCGAGGATGAGAGCGAGCCGGGGGATGCGGGGACGAGATGGATAACCCCCCCCCCCAGGAATCAAAGTCTCCCTCATGATCCCTGTCTCCGATCTGCGCACACCTTCCATCTCATCCTCTCCCCCGTTCCCAATTACATCCTTTGATCGTCTCTACAATACAGTTGTTTGCGCAGGTTTTTTTTTTTTTAAATCTCTGGCTTATCCTTAGTCTGAGCGCACTGCGCCGCATTGTGCCTGACTTTTTTTCTTTTTGTACCCCGAGCGAGAAAATTTAGTGTGGCACTTTCCAAGCCGTGGAAGTTTAAAATATGAAACCGCAGAGCTGTAATGGGAGCAGACAGCTCTTCCATCTGTATATGAAAGGCTGCCGCTGAATCAAACAGGCTGTTTGATCAGCAGAGAAGCTTTAAAGCTGAACTACATTGTGACGCTGTGCAGCAAAGATGCTCCATCCTCTAATTCCTCACCGTGAGATTGTGGAAGTGAAGAATTCCCCCACTAACTCATCATTCGCCCATCCATTACCTAACCGACTTTGTCTCTTAATAACTACCAGGGTTTGGTAGCAATCATTAACTCTGACACATGTAGGGCGAGGGGAGAGCATGCACCCTGGACAGGTCCCACATTCACACACTATTCACTCTGACACCTAGGAAGAATTTAGTGTCTCTAATAAACCTAAATATCAGGGTTCCCACGCATCCTGGAAAACCTGGAAAATGACGATTTTCCAGTCATGGAAAATAAGAGAAAAAGGTCAAATGTCCTGGAATTATGCGAATGCAAACAGGCTAAAAGTTGTGCATATGCGTGTGTTGTCACCCTATCTTCTGGGCAACATATGGCACAGAGCTTCTCTGCTTTCCCTCTCCGCTGGTCAGACCCCCCTCGCCCTGGGAACCCTGAACACATTATTGAATTGTGGGAGGAAGCCAGAGTAACTGGAGAAAGGACACAGGAGGAACATGAATCCTTTGTTGGATCTGAACCTGGGACCTTGTTCTTGCTGTGAAGCAAGCAATGCCACCCTCCTTATCTAAAATCAAATCATGTACGGTCACTCTGCGATGATATTATAGTGCGATGAGACAGACCTCTCAGCGTTGCATACATACCAGTGTCTGCTCATGAATGCAGAGTGCAGCTTGAATCAGGAAACAGGAATCTGTCCACTCAAAGTATGTGACGTCCACAACCATGTGTGGGCTAGACCCCAGACTGACTGCGTGTGTATACATGCATGCATGCGCATGGGCGATTAGCGAGCTAATTTGCGGGAAACGGCATCAGCGCGGCCAGAAAGACGGCGCACTTTGGTCTAATGGGATCGATGTTTCGTAGCTTTCTGTCCGTGTAAGTTATGATGTGGCTAATGTTTAAAACATGCTCTGCAGATGCAGCGCGACCCTCTTAAATAAATGACTGCATCGCCGGGAGCCCGAGTCATCTCAGGATTGGCTCTGCTGCGGGTGAAACGCTCCGGAGGCTCTGACTCACACAGGCTAATACACAAAGAGAAGAAAATGGGAGTGCACACACACACACACACACACACACACAAAACAGTCCTACGATATAAAGGTAGACGTCATGAAGCACATCATCATTCCGGCGACACATCTGTTCACATGCGTGGATGCGCGCGAGCAACGACTGACATGTCAGCGCCGCATTTGTGTGGCAGATCGAGCACATCAACCCCAGCTTGGTGTCACATCGTTTTTTGTTTTTTTTCTTTCTGGTCCAGACGCCTCAGGCTTTGTTACTGGGCCCCACCAGCAGCATCTTGCCTCGCTCCGTTAGCTAACAAGGCTAGGCGGCAGCAGGGAGGGAGCGAGCCACACGCCACCGTGTCGTCCTCATCCCAACACCCGACGCTACGCATGGATTTGCACCTTTCAAGTCCCCCCCCCGTCCCCTCCGTCTGAGGTCCTGCATTTCTGAACTCCCAGGGTGGAGAGAGAGGCCCTTAATTGGGTTTTAGATGAAAGGGGAATTCATGAGGCGTGCTTAAAAAGTGCGAGGTCAGAGGAGTCGACGACGCAGACGATGATACCGTCTGACTGCTTGCACCCGGGACTTCAAATGTCACATCAGTACAGTCATGCAATATTCAAGATTCAATATTCAACCTGAGCATCACCTCTTGAGGTTTATCACAACCGGTGTCATTAGGAGTAGTTGTTCCGAATGAGGGAAACCCAAAGATTGTTTCATTTGGCCGTATTTGAAAAAAACAGATAAAACATGATAAACTCAGTAACCGACACCACTGACCCATCGTGTAACAGTAATTGTAACAAAGCTTCACCTGCTTAATAAAGTGCAGTGTTGTGTGAGTGCAGATCATTCTTCATTGGCCAGCACGTCTTCATCTCCTCTGACCAGGAGGAAGCACTGTTTTCTATCTGCAGTTTGGAATCCCAGTAGATGTGGATATCTGTTAATTTAGCGAACACTGATATTGTGTATTAACCAAAGAAATTAATCAAAACTACCTTCACAATCTGCTCCGGCTAAGATCTCTGACCAGTGCATTTCATTCATTAACAACTTTGAACCTCTTGGGATTGATACCTTTCGTTTCAGCCCCTGAATTGAGAAAACAAAGCAAACGAGCCACGGGTCTGAATAACACCCAGGAATGGTGCACATTTCATTTTTTACCAGGTGCAGATGCTTTCAGAAGCCGTAGTGTGAACTACAACAAACTATGCAGCCAGGCGGGGTCAGCTCGAGTGCAGGCGTCCTCGAGACACCACAGCCAAAATGGCTTTTTTCAACGCTCTGTGCTGTGAACTGTGTGTCTTGTGAGAGTTAGTACATTAAGGGGAGGGGAAAAAAAATTCCTCTGCACAAACTGAAACATCAATTTGTACAGCAGCAGCACCTTCCTTGAACGAGGCTCTGTTCACTTATTAGAACAGCTATACCTGACGCAGAATCAATTATTTCTGCCGCTAGTGCTTTTTTTTTTTCTTTCTGAGGCAAACACTTCATAAAAATGTGGAAGCGTTGCCACTAGTTTTTTGGAGAATCACAGTAAGACGAAGCTCGGACTCATTCTTAAATCTTTAAACATCTCTTACGGCCATCAGGAGCCTGTGATGGAATACGTAAAAGCCAAGCGTCCATGGTGCATGTGTGTGGGAAGTAGGGTCATCATCAATCATTCATATTGACATTTCCTTTGATCGGGTGTCACTGCGTGGGTACATGTGACCTTGTGTGCATTCACACACACACACACACACACACGTGTGTTGATTTGCCCCGGCTTCGACGTGGTTTTATGTGTGGGTGGGTGCATCTGTGTGCGTGTGTGCGTCTAGACAGATGCTCTCCTGCAGGTTTAATGACCTGAGGTGTTGCTGCCTTCCCTCTGCCTGATTCTGGATCCCTTCCGTTGTGCCCGACCGAGTGTGACACAGCTTGAGTGCACCTCCGGCCGAGAAGAGGAAGAAGTCCCGTTTGTTTGCCTCCGAAGCGGCTGCGCTAACCTGCTCCCGTGCTGACACGCCGCGGCCGCTAACATGTGACCGCGCGCGCCTCAGTAAACACACACGCCCACACGCGGAGATACATGGATACACGACACGCGTGCACATGCGTCTGATCTAGAAATAGCCCGTGTGTTCACATCGTAGCGCAGACGCTACATTCTGTTCATGCTCCGACTGCAAGAGCAAACCCTATCCCAGCAACAGGCGTCACAGCTGTGTGATTAGGATTGTGAAGGGTTCAGGGGTTAAATTAAGTACACTGCTGTTGATGGATGTTCTAACCAGAACTACTGTTCATCTCGATGACAAAGTCTTGTTTTCTTTTGAAAATCAGGCTTGTGTACAGTACTACACATATATGAGGACTTTAGTTTGTTTCAACTTTTTTGTGACATTTCATAGCCCCATCCATCTACCCATTCATAATCGTACCTATTTTGTACCACAGTAGTGTTGCTCCTGGACTCTCTCCCAGCATACAATGGGCAAAAAGTAGGGAATACACCCTGGGCAGGTTGCCAGTCCACCACACACAAACACCATTCACTCACACTCACACCCAAGGGCGATTATTGCTGCGTCCTAATTCAAGAGCTGACTTCTGTGCAGGATGCAGCCTATGCACGTTTATGGAGCCAGTGGCTTTGGAGGCTCCCCCAGGATTCATCAACTATTAGTAAATTGACCAGAGCATTTTCTGATTCTGTCTTGATTGCTTAGGCTACGCGTACATTTGTGAAAAGGGTGATTATGTAATAATAGCGATGCTATTTTGATATTATGATATTATTTACCAATGTCAGGTAGTTCCACAGAAATGTTTTATGGTTCCATGAAGTGAAACATTTAGTATCTGGCGAGGCTCTTACATCTAAAAACAAAAATCTACCTCAATCTCCACTTGCCTTATTTAAAATATATTTATCTACATATACGATACAAGAAGGATAGACGCCATGTGACTCTCTTTGACCCTGCAAAGGGAGGACACATTTGAAGGCTGCATTTGTAGAAGCCTTCAAATTGGGACCAGCCTTATACTGGGATTCAAAATATAAGGCTATATGTTGACCATACTGTATCTGTCTTGTCTATTTATGTATTTGAGCCATCCATACGTTCCCACTTGCCTTTCTCTGCCAGACCAGTCTTGGTTTCTGTATCACACCACTTAAACGGTCATTTTCCTGGTGCTCAGTCCCGACCAGCCCCCCTCCCCGAGAGCTTGTTTGGCTTCAAATCTCCCGTCATTGTTGCAACGGAGACCTCAGGCGTGCCTCCAACAGCCTCCACAATGCACCAGCACAAATTACTCTTCATTCACATGGCTGAGCCCGCTCCTCTCCTCTTCCGCTCTCTTTTCATGGCTCACCCCCCCCATCCCCCCACCCCCACCCTCTCCTCCTGTCCAGCATGCTCTGCCTCTCTGTCACGTCAGCCCGCTCCTCTCTCTGCTCAACTCCTTTCTCCGAGCATAACATGCTGACGCTCCTCCGGTTGATGTGCTGGGAGTGCCTGCGGCTCGCTCCCAGCTCAGCCCTCTGCCGACTGCTCGCAAGGAGCTGAGCTATATGCTCAGCTAATGTGCTAAAAGTAGCTTCAAAACAGTATTAAAGCGTGTCGATGTCCGTGCAGTGTAATGTGTGAAATATGCATCTAACTGTCGCCTCGCCTGCTCTCAGACGCCTTTCATCTCTGCTCAAGCGTCCCTCAAAGAGGACCCGGGCTGAGAGTGTTTTAGCAAATTGAAAGTGGCTTTTTATGCTTTGATTGATGGCGCTGATGGCACTCAGAATATGCAAGCGGACAGTGATGGATTCCTGTTTAAATCAGCTCTTTGTTCTCGATTGATCAGTGGTCAAACTCCAGGGTCGTGTTATTGGTTATCACCCGTAACTGCAGAGCTGCGGCCACTAATTGATTAATCGACTATTTATCGACAAATGAAAAAATCGACAATTATTTCAGTAATCGATGTATGCATTTCAAGCATTTTTTGAGAACTCTCACAGAAAATTGAAAACCGTTGATCGATTAATTGAAGAAGTGATGGACGACAAAAATGATCCTTCGTTGCAGCCCTAGATAACTGGAAGCATGTTAGCTGTGTCTACACGCCCTCATTCTTTTTGGATGCTATTTCAAGAAAGCATCTTTCCGTGCTGCCTCACAAAAGCCTACATGACAAGCAGACAGTCGGACCGTCAGAGCGGGGAGATTCTTCAATGGAGGGAACAGGCCGCCTCGGAAAAGTTCAGCCTGATAATAACGGGCTCCGCTAAGCCGCGCAATTTGATTTTGGGGGGGGGTTGTGAGGGACGTGTAGAGGACGTTTATCAGCGTGACACAGGACACAATGCTCTTTGTTTGATTGGTTAAATTAGTGGGAGCTCATTTGCTTTCACTGCAAAATCCTTCACAGGCCTTTTTTGTTGTGTTAATTAAGCAGGAGCAACCATTTTGTATTCTGCCGGAGTACAGGGCCGGATCGGAGAGAAAAAGATCATTGTTATTCCTGTCTGCTGCACCTCAGAGACGTCTTCGTTTGTTTCGTTTTTTTTATGCCGTTTGCGCCAGAGATGAGCTGCTTGGATGTATATTTGACAAAAAAAATCGTTTGGTTTAGTTTTCAGAATACAAATCCCTCTGAGTTTTCTCCAACTCAACCGTCGCCAGTGTTTTCGTTACGGCACACAGCAGGCGACCTGCAGCGGGCTCGTTTAAGCGGCTGAGTTTGTTTAATGGGGGGGGGTGCAGGGAATTGAATCTGAAAATTGCATTGCTCAAAGTGGGGATCATTTCTTCCCATGACTTCCCAATGGGAGCGTTTTACTAAAAACCTCTCTGAGCCGCGTCCTCGTGGGTCTTTGTAAGTTAGGGGTGTTTTTATTTTTTTTCTTATAAAGTGATGTTATGCCTGGTCACAAGTTGCTGCTGTGCATCGGCTGCTCTCCTTATGCCAGCTTTCACAGCTAAGCTTGACATGTGATGAGAACGGGGTGGGATGCGTCCCAAATCGAAGTCAAGCCGCAAACCCATGCCCATGGAAACTGTCAGCCGGAGCTGGAAAAACTGTCATGGGGTCATTGTAGTAAATACCACCACGCTGTTGTGTGCTCTTTTGTTGCTTTCAAGAGTGAAAAGTCTTCCTATCGTGAGACCTTTTAATGTCAGTCCAGTGCCTGTTTGATTTGCAGACACCTGTAAATGTCTCCCATCGTCACGCTGCTTAGTCCACCTCACTTACCGCTTTTATATCGCTTAATATGGAAACTGCAAGTCACACTGGGATCTGTGGGGGCTGCAGCCTCTCTCACCTCACCGCTCACACTCTGCCTCAGACAGCTGACCCCTCATTAATCACACAAATCAGCCGTCAGACCGGGCCGGGCGGGCGAAATGCTGGCAGGTCTGGTTTCGGACCAGTGCGTTCAGAGGGAGAATTTCTGTTGCAAAAGCGTCATTGAACCAAGAAAAAAAAAAGAAAAGAAGCTGACACAGAGCAGCGCTGTCTCTCACTTCCTTGATAAACGCACACCTCGTTCCTGTCCAGCCTCTGTTTCATGTCATCGTCTCTGGTGCAGGTTGGGTTGAAGCCTGCAAATGAGGAATACGTTAGGACTTCAACAAATGACTATTTCTGTGGCCAATTAATCTGCTGATTGATTAGTGAGTTGTTTGGTTTATAAAATGATGCAAAGCAGTGAAGGCTGACTTCAAATGCCTTTTTCTTCTGTCCTCACCACAAAAACATTCAATCTGTCATAGAAGACCAAAGAAACCACAAAATATATACATTTGTTATACATTTCTAAAGCTCAGACCTAAGAACTTACATTTAATTTCTTCAAAATCAGTCATTCTCTTTACATGCTTAATTCAGCTAAGTTATTATTTTCTGTTGATTGTTTTACGAGTCAGTTATAGGTCGATGAATCGCTTCATCATCGCCATGACTCTGCCATTGTCGCCGACTTCGTTCTCTAGGTCTGATCGTGTTTGTGTGGTCTGTGTCTGGTCGTGCAGGAGGCGAAGCTGCGGGAGCTGCTGGACGTCAGCACGCTGGCCGGGAAGATGGAGAACAGGATGCTGACGGTGGTGAGCGGCACAGACATGGTCAACATCACCTACCTGAACTTCATGGCCTTCCAGGAGGAGACGGCCAAGGTAGGTCACTCCGTACACCGCTCAGGAACCAGTTTCTCTGGTTCTCTTAGTTTTCACACTGATTTTCACACCGTTACTGATTTGAACTAATTGTGGAGCAACAAAGAACCTGTTGGAGGGTGGCAACAAACAGTTATTTTCATAGTCTGTCCACAAAATGATGCAAAAACGCAGAAAATTGTTCATTCATTTCTGATATACATGTTATACTCACAGACACTCACCTCAGTCATTTACAGAGGTGATCAATCCATATCCATGTCGTCAGGATTTATGAAACCTTCCTTTGTAATCACCAAAAAAAAAAAGGGAGTCACTTTGTAATGCACAGATATGACAGCTCCATCCAGCTGCTTGTTTAAAAGGTTAATTAAAATAACGAAAGGCCACGTGACAATAATGTGATCGGTATCTCGACCTCATTACTGTATAATATAAATATTATTCAGCGGTGGGCAATAAAAGCAGATGGGATTAAAACATGTTCCAATTTAGATTCTGTCCAGCGAGGAGTGTTTCTGAAGAAAGCACCATTTCTCTAGGGTGAACTACATGTGTGCGGGGTCAGGCAACAGTGTGTCCTCTGAATTCAAATGAACATTATCAGTGTGGCCACCTGTATTAATCTGTATGTGTGTGTGTGTGTGTGTGTGTGTGTGTGTGTGTGTGTGTGTGTGTGTGTGTGTGTTTTATGTGATATAGGAATGGGCGGAAGAGCTGTTCAATCTGGCGTCAAACCTGTTGGTGCAGAACATGTCCAGAGAGGACTGCCTGGAGAAAACGTACGTCACTCGCATGCTTATATACATATATATGTATGATATATGCACACATGTATGCTGCATGCATCAGCTTACACAAATGTGAATACACAAACACCACAGAGATACTGTAAATATCGTAATCAGTTTTTCTAGAGAGAAAAACATGCATGGATTTTGATTAAAAAAACATGCTCACATCCTCCTGCAGACAGTGCAGCTGCACACACTATTGATATAAGAGAAATGTACAATAGCCATATAACAAAAAAACATAATATAACAAGAATAAAGTCACAATATGTGGATTTGTTCTTATATAATTTATATAGCACGATAATAGTATAGGTTGCATCAAGGAACCATTCAGAGGGGTTCTCAAAAATGTATTACCTCTGGTTACCATAAAATTTCCACTTTTTTTCTCGTAAAATTACTGTTTCTCCTCATATGATGACTTTATTCTCAAAGTCATTTTTTTTTCTCAAGGTGGCCCCATTATTATCGCAAAAACGATAATAATAAGAACATTTTGCTCAAGTGATGCACAGGACAGCACAGAGCTGTCGGTCAAACACACACAGACACCTCCATGCGCACACTGAGGTGTGACATATGCACTCTCCCGCACACACATGCACCACAAACAAACAGGAGGTCAGGAGTTGCTTTTCACAGCTCCCAGAGGCAGCCGCAAGGGTCTCGAGTCTAGAAAGGTCACTTCACCTCACGTCGACGGAGAGAGAAAGGCGTGAAAGACGGGACAGACAGGAAGGAAGTGGGAGGGAAAATAAAACAGCTGGAAATGTGTCCCGGTTTGCGAACCCGTCCCTGTGCATCATACAGTATCCGCTGCTCGGTGCAGGAGTGAAATACCTGAGACCACGCGTCATTTTCTTTTCCATTTTTGTTCAATCTATAAGGCCCATCGATGGCGCAGTGACAGACCTGTGTCAGTCGATGCTGTAGCGCATTAGTCGGGTCAAACTGTCGTGGGGGAGTCAGCGTTTCACTCTCCCCCATTATATAAATCACCCCCGCCTTCATCTCTGGCTTTGTTCGGTAAGAAGGTTTTTCTTCTTTTCCTTCCACCATCAATCGGCCTCACAGCGCCTCTGATCCCGGGTAATAACTGTGTCTAGCGGCTTACAGCGCCACAATCCTATTGATCTGAATGGAGTCTGCGTGCTGATCTATGGTTCTCAGCTGATTTATGTGCGCGGTGTGAGCGACTTGAATGAAGCTCGGAGGAGGCAGGCAAAAAACAAAAAAAACCCCAAATCCTTAATATGAATCTGCCATATTTTATCGAGAGGATGATGGGCTGTTTATCAGTGAACAGGAGCCGTTATGTGGCACCCCCGAGGAGGCTTAATTGACTTATGAGACAATAAAAGTGGCCATCGACCACGCGGAGCAGAACGGAGCAGGTTTGGTGGTCGCGGCCGGGCCGCTTGCTCGCAGTTTGTCACGCCGTTACTAGCAACACTGCTAGTCTGTCTTCTCCCTCGGAGGTTTACGTACGTTGACTGTAGTTCTCTTCGCCACCTCCCCAACCCCATGTTCCCAGTGTCAGGAGACAGAGCAGAAACCAGCGTGTATCTGAGGCCACTCTCTACGAGATGCTCTTTTTCAGATCGATGCGAGGAAGCCGAGGCCACGCCCCCCCCCCTCCGCATCGTGTTGCTTGTGCTGGAGTGATTAGAGTCACAGCGACGTGTTTTACAACGGGATGAAAGCTGCAAGCGTGGCGGTCACCGGCCGTGCCGGGGAGGCGTTTGGATTAATGGAATCGAGTGTAATCACAGGCGAAACAGAAACAGACTGGGCCGTTTAGGCGTCGACCGGAGAGGGAGAGTAGTGGACAGAGAAAGTAGCGAGTGAACCAGAAACGGGAGACTGATGCAAGTAATCTGTCTCCTCTCGTCTCGTGATGAATAATACAGGCGCTTGTGAGGCGGATGAAGGCATCAGGAAACACCTCTCCTTTTCCTCGTCCCAGAATCCTCCTCTCCTTCACACCTTCTGCAACTTTAATGACGTCAACTGTTATCAAATTGCCCCGTTCCCTATTATTTAGAAAAAGGAAAAAAACAAAAAGCACACACACACCTAATTCCCAGTCTGGCCCTGTTACTCATCGGTGACTTTGCCTATGGCAGCCAGTCTGCCCAGTGAAGTGGACACCGTAATGGATATTAATTATTAGCCAGCAGCCACTTAAAGCCCAGCCTGTAATGATGGCTCCTGTTGCAGCGTAGCTATTTATAGCTCGGGCTGCGCTGCTTGTGTTGCTCCTACTACTGCTGCTGCTGCACGGCTCCACGCTGCCAATGCAAGATTTCCAGGGATTAGCCACAGTGTGAACCTGCAATGCAAACACGGCGCAAATATCCACAGTGTACACAGAGAACTCTGACGCAAGCAGGAATCATGGCATACGTTTGTGGATACTGTACACAAATGCACTGCCCCTTGTCTTGCTGCTACATACTCCTGACTAAATGCTTAAACTTGTACAGGTGAAGACACTGCTGCACTCTCATACCTTAGTAGTCTGGAGAATGTAGAGCTGTATTTACTGTTGTACTATGCACTGTTGTGATGTAGCTTTAATATTTTTGCTCCTACTTACTGACAAATGACTGAATACATGCGTGCCCATTCAGTCATAAACAGACATGTTGGACGGTCACGGATGTGGAGCGTGCACCAGACATTAAATTTGAGCGTGTGACTCACGGAGACAAACTGCTGATTGCATGTCGTGTAAGGTGTGTCCATCTGTCCAATACAGGTACACTCGGCTGAAGCTGCAGCTCAACCCCGAGGGGCGAATCCCCGTCAAGAAGTAAGTCTCTCTGACTCATTCCTCCCTCTCCCTCGCTCTCTCTCTCTTTCGCTCTCTCTACCCTCTGCATCCTTTCCGCTCTTTTGATCAATGCGGAGCTTCCTCTGACTCCTCTCATTACTATGAGCATTTATATGCTCCGGCATACGTGCATTCTCAGCGTGTATGTGTGCCTTTATTAGCATACCTGGGTCCTCCGTTTATTCTTCCCAGGGAAGAATAAAACTGCAGGAAAATGGTTAATTATACCACTTTCCTTTTCCTTTCCCACCTTCATTTGTTTCCATGTGTGTATGACACAAGAAAATGATTGACCAATTTTCTAGTCATAGAAATGAGAAAACAAGCTCAAATTGTTCATTCTTCCCCCTGCCCTGTTAACAAATGCAAACAGGTTAAAAGATATGCACATGTCTGTTGTCACCTTATCCCAGTTGGACAATGTCCTGGAAGCGTCCTGGAAAATTTCTGGTTAGAAGTGGGAACCCTGGTATGAGAAATAGTCACTAAATGTCACTAAATGTGAGAATTCCCACTCGTGTGTTTCATGCGGAAGAACTTCAGTTTCGCTTCCACCTGTCTGAGAATTCATCATCGGCTCCCAGAGAGAGCCAGGCCCCTCTCCATCACCATTAGTCAAGTCTGTCTCTGAGGCGGGTCGGCAGTGAACTTCTGCGATAACCTCCCCGCGCTGCCGCGGAGGGAAAAACAGTGGGGTGTCAACACGCAGAGGCAGAGAGAGACACTCCTTGCCGTTTAGGGAATTAACCTCCTAGCTGGGAGGACATGTCAGCTTGACTAATGTCAGCTTGACTCCGCTCCCCCCCCCCCACCGAGCAAATACGGCTCGCTCTCACGGATGCTACCCGCGTACCCATACCGCCGCATGTAATTAAAGCCGGGGCCCACGTGTACCGACGGAGAAGCAGCTCCGCAGCCGGAGGTGGCGGCTCGGAGGGCGCTGGGATCCATCGCACTAAATCTCATTTATTGTTTATATACAGTGGATCAAAACAAGGCACGGTAGCACAGCCACACACACACACACACACACAGACGCCTTGTATCTCTTCACCGCTGATGACCAAGCAGTCAGGGAAAACCTTATATGTCTAAAGCTGTTGTTCATATGATGCTTAGTCATGTGTTATGAAGCCGGAGATGTTTTAATCTCGTGACTGCGGTTTATTTACACCAACGGCTGATCTCCTCAATGCGAGGAGGAGGAGTAAGGTCATGATGCGAAGATGATAGTGGTTAGAGAACAGTTCATCGTCGTGTGCTGTGTTTTCTTTGTAAACATGTTTTCTGTTTCCTTCTCTGCCTTTGTAATGTCTGACATACGAGCGTATGAACATATGTTGTTGAATGTTACCATCTGGAGCTCAGACAGTGTGAGCAGCAGCGTGCTTCGTTCTCTGCGTGTCAGCGACAGTGGAACAAGTAACATTTGGTTACACTTACAATGATTTATACTTCAGTGACAATCGCAGAGTAATGAGGAATACGCAGCCTGTAAAATGTGAATCAACAGTTCTGAAATGAAGTTGAACATAAATTAAACATTATAACCTTCATGAATATTGAATTCATTGCAGGGGTATTAGACTGGATTAGTTTCAAGAAGCCTACTTTTATTTTCGCCTCCCCTTGCATTGTCCCGACTCCATTTTCCGGTTTTATTCTTCCTCTGAATATGTTACATTTTCACTGCTCATCCGTCTCATTTTTATCTCTTTATCCGTAATTTCCCTGCAGTCTGTGGTTACATTTCAGCGCTCCCAGGATGCCCTCAATAAGTATCAATCAGAAAAGCTGTGACGGATTCATCAGTTTGACATGGAGGGCTGAAAAAAGCCCCACTGGCTCTGTGGCATGTACTGTGAATACTCACAAGGGTGTGTGTTTTTTTTTTCTCGTGTGTTATTTTTTGCAGTATCTTCAGGATGTTCTCAGCTGACAGGAAGCGAGTGGAGACTGCCCTGGAAAACTGTAACCTCCCTTCTGGCAGAGTGAGACAACAAAATACAGAAATCCTCCCTCCTTCTATTATGTCCCCTCTTCTCTGCTCCTCTTCCTTATCTCGAGTCTCCGAAGTCTTTCATCTCCTCCACCCGTCCATCACTCTGTTCCTCCTCTCTCTCTCTCTCAGTCTCCTGGTACAGCCGCTGATTGCTGCTCCACTCATTTGTTTTGGAGTGTTATTTTCTGGATGTCTGCATGGCTTCCCACTCAGAACTGATGTAGCCGTGGTCGTAATGAAACAAATAGACCCGGTGGGAGCAATAGAGATGACAAAAGCTGTTTTATCTCCACCTCTGTCAGACATCACCAGAGAGGAGGTGCCCCCTCATGCATTGAGGTGTAAACGCTCCCCCAACGCGGCAAACAAGCTCCGTATTATGGCCTCTGCAGACGATTTGCATGTTTGCAAGTGGGAAGAGAAAAAAAAACCCTGTTTAACGCAGCCCTGAACACATATGCGCATGCAGTAGTAGACGCGGTGCTGAAAACAATCAGAGCGAGCAAGCACACACACACACACACACACACACACAGAGCAAACTATACATAATTAGCCCAGGGAGAGAGAGAGAGAGAGAGAGAGAGAGAGAGAGAGAGAGAGAGAGAGAGAGAAAGCATGAGGTAAAAACGTGTTGCCGTATGAAAGTCTGGTGGGATTTGCTGTTGTTCCAACGCGCACGTAATTACAGCTAAACGATAGTGCTCTTAATCCCTCAAACACACACACACACACACACACACTCTGAGGGAAAAAAGCGCAGTCGCACCAAGGTCTTTAGAATGAGTCATTGAGTTTCACCCGGGCTCAACCTGCATCACCCTCCCTCGGTACATCCTTCCTCATTTTCTGTCCTCTCGCTCCTCTCTGAGAGTGCTCGGTTCTGCTCTGTTTCTCGCTGGCCTCGCCGCTCGGCGCGCTGCGTCTTTATCGGTCCTGTTTGGCTCTGATAGCTCTATAAGGAGCTCTCGTGTCCGCAGCCTCTCTTTTTTTCTGTTTAGGTCTCGGTGTAAATTGCAGGCAGTCATCTTTTTGGTAATTATCTGTATTTGAAATGGGCGCGAGCGTGTAATCTCTTCCAGAGGGAAGGCAGGTTGGGGGCGGGGGGGTGGTCAGTGATAGAATATCCCACAGGCTGGATAAAGGGTGTTACTACACCCATTCTCCAATTTTCTCATCTGCCTTTGAATATGGTGCTGAGGGATAGAGAAAGTGGAACACTTTGAGTCAAGCTTGGTATTTCGACCACATAAATGAGATTTACTTGACTCATGCTCATGGAGGTAGAAGTCTAACACACCCACAAGGTTTGCTGACTCCAGTTTAGAATATGCAGTCCTTTAAAAAGAGGTGAGGCTTTGTGTGATAAATTACTTCACTTTTCTGTAAGTACATGTAGTAAACAGATCACACGAAATGGAAGATGTAGGTCACAGCAACACAACAGACTTTTATGGTGTGTACAGTAATTGTGACCCTGTTATGTTTGTCTGCTGCAGAACGACTCCATTCCCCAGGAAGACTTCACTCCAGAAGTCTACAACATGTTCCTGAACAACATCTGTCCTCGATCAGAGCTGGACCACATCTTCTCTGACGTGTAAGCAACGTGCTTCTCATCTCTTGTGTTTGTTTGTTTGAATAACGCGCAGACAAAATACTTACGTCTTCAATAATCTTGTTTTCTTTAGACGTGCACCTACTGTAGATAATGGCTGCCGTCATAGCAGTCCTGCAGGTTTAAGACCCCTCTTTTACCCCCTAGAGCCATCAGGAGCAGTTAATTAGTAGAGGACAGGAGTGTTGTAATGGCCCCAGTTGTGGCCCCCCAACGTGCTGCGGGAGCCCTTTGGCCCCGAGGGAGTGGAGCGGCGGCACGCCAGCGCGACCGAAGCCGCTCCAGAAGTCGTAGATTTTAATCACAGTTAAGTGAGGTGGCACAAGAGCCAGGAGGATATGGAGATGATAATTCACTGAAACAGGCTCAGATATCAAAGGCATTTTAATCAAATCTCATAATTTACTCAACATAACATTTAATCCTCTGCTCCTTTGCTCCTCCGTTGCTCTCCCACTCCACATCTCTTCGCAGGCGCTTTAATTACCTTCTCATTCCTCCTCATTTTAATCTCCTCCTCATTTTCTCATATCTTACTTTTCAAATCCTAACATTCCCGCTCCCACCTCCCTTTTTTTCCGCAGGGGGGCGAAGAGTCGACCATACCTGACAGTGGAGCAGATGACGGAGTTCATCAACAACAAGCAGCGAGACCCTCGCCTGAACGAAATACTCTACCCTCCTCTCAAACCAGAGCAGGTCCAGGTGCTGGTGGACAAATATGAACCTAATGCGTCGCTGGCACAGAAAGGTCAGTGGCTCAAATGTCTTATCGGTGCAAACGTTGAAATACGGTGCAAACATGTACACGTGAGCACCCGGCACAAGCCTTTTATACGTCAGTAAAGAAAATCACCCAGACATGACGAATCTCTTCCAACTTCTCTATCCCCCACCAATAAATTTGACAGGGGTGTTGTCATGGCAACGCAGGGAAAGTGATGGTGCACAGTGGGGTGCCGATGAATAGTGTTAGGTTAGAAGTCTGTAAATACCACAAATGAGCATCCAAACTCACACCAAACACCACCTCAGAAAACAACTCGGACAGTCACCGTGGTCTGATTTTGCGAGGATAAGATTACAGGAGGCGGGTCCTTGAGAGGAGAGAGAGGGGAGAGGAGGAGGAGGAGGAGGAGGAGGAGGAGGACGGGAGTTTGCGAAGGTTGTGAAGGTGTCTGTTTGCGCTTCAAGAGAGCTTGAACAAACAGCAAGTGGCAAGTAGAGTGCACTTAGGTGGCCCAAAGTGCAAGGTATACATACAGGCTTTCATTTATCTCCTTATTATCACTCCGTCTTCTGCACCCACGCTTACTTTTGTCTTCTACCCTGAGAGAACATGATCTATAAAATGTACACAGCTCAGTGATTTCAAGGACAGCTCAAGTGGCTGAGAGAGTTCAGTGCTTTGCTACCTACTGTTTGACATTTTGGGGAAACGTTTTTTGCTTTAGCTGAGTTTCTCCTCTGCTTGTATAATACGATGCTACAGCTACAGCAGGTTAGCATGGGGAAATGGGGGGAAGCAGCAGGCATAGCTCTGTCTACAGGTAGGAAAAGCAGCCCCTCAGCTCCACTGAAACAAACTAAAATACATAAAAGTGTTATGTGTTTAATTGTTTCGGCATTAAGCTGGAAGTAGATGACGTTCTGACATTTACAATGGATCAATAAAAGCTAGCCTCTCGTGACTGAGTGTAACTGAAATGATAACATTGGGTGAGCAATTACCCATTAATTGGTGATTAATCAGTCATTGCACCCACTCTGCATCATTTAAGCCATTAGAGTCACATGGCTCAAGATGCTAACAAGGTAGCTAGTGCTAGCGTTGATGACTTAGACCATCTGAAACCCACGTTTCTCACCCCATGAGAAACTGAAAGTAGTGGCTCCTATTATATAAGAGCTTCCAGGGCTCTTTCTTGTTCTCGGGAGCTTCCCAGTCAATGAGAAGAGTGGAAAGAGGTCCCGATTTTCATACCAGCTGTTTCACACTCGGCAAAACTCAAACTGTTTCAGTGCAAGCTGGATGAAACGAGTTACTGTTTGATGAAACGAGTAGCACCACATCATCTCCAAAAAGCAGAGACAGAAGCAATGAACGGTCCACTCCATGCTCCTGGAGCACTCCCCAAAGGATGTTTCGGGGGACAGAATAATTAAGAAGCAGCTCATATGCATGCATCCAACACGACTGGACATGATGTGCTTTAATGTTGTCTGAAGTGTCAGTGGACAAAACTGGAGAACATCCCACCTCAGATATCAAACGTTGGGGTTGGGTATGTGCCAATGCAAATTTCTTCCCAGCTGGAAAGCATGTTCCTCGCAGGTGCCAAAACGGCTGACTTATATAGCACAGTGTTCTGTTTATCCTCAAGCAAAATACTGAGTTGTTTTTATCTCTGTGATGTTAAACTAAAACAGTCTTATAAGCTCATACCGTATTTACTCTGAGTCAAGTTTATTTCCTCCTTTCGTGCTCTAGAAAGCCCCAGAACCTGTGGTGAAAGTTTCTTTTTGCTTTGTAAATCATTCTTATCGCGTTAAGGTCTAAGTTAAGCTTAGACCTGTGTGCAAACATTGTGACAGGAGGTGCTTGTTGATTACATAAGATAGATATTCACTAACCCAATCAATACAAGGTGTGTGTTTAGTACGCCACACGATTTGTTAAATATTTGTACGTTGGGCATTTTTCTCAGGTAGCAGCCATGAGCACAACTCAATCTTGATGTACTGATGCAGCATTCGATAAACTTTTGTCTCCCTGTTTCGGATGTGAAGTTTACAGCCTGCTTGAATGTGTTTGAGACATTTTTGGGAATAGACTAAAGTCTGGAGGCCATTATTAAATAAAGTTTATGTTAAAAAATTCTAAAAATGCTAATCCTTACTGCCAGAAGTGTCTGTTTATCGAAAAACCTGTTCACTACGTCGTTACTATGCCATTCACATTCAGGCATTTTATTACTGATTGCGGTGAACTGAGTTGACCTCAGCTGACACAAGCAGAGCTCGAGTGCCGCTTCAATCAGCCCTCCTGCGCAAAGTGCCTTTTTTTAGTCACAAATGTGTGACCAAATTAATCATAGTCACCCAAACAGGATGTTCAAAACCACCCTGTGTTTGACTCTGATCGCAGCTACACGTCGGAGCTGTGACGCTGTAGCTCCGGCCCTGTCCCGGGTGCTCTGGAATCACGCCCTGCTCTGTCCCAGTGACAGATTTCCCCATGTGAAGTATTTATCTAGCCGGAGGAAGTGCAGCCATCTGCTCTGCAGAGGGGTCCAGAGCTCCACATGCTACCTTCATAGACATACATACACACACACACACTGAGACACCCACACACACACTTTTTCCCCTCTCAAGGACACTCAAACAAGTGTGCGTGTGTGTAAGTGGTTTTGTGCTTAACAAGCGTGTACTTTCAGATTGCAGGGAAGAAGCATGTGCACAGTGGCTTTGCATAAATGCATCTCCCATAATTGAAGATGGGAGATGCCTCAGGTCTGGCTCGAAATAGCCCTAGTTTTATTTTCATCTGTGTTTCCAGCTTTTGGATGTTATAACTCACTCATCATCGCATTTGCTCTGTCGTTGGCTCCTTTGGTGTGCCAGCCTCAACCTTCCCACGTTGTCTGCATCCCAATGAATAAAACACTAAATGAAAAAAGACATTTTAAGTCCCTCGGATGAAGTGGATTCTGGTGCATCGTTGCAGATTCATCTTGAAGAGTGGAAGCTCTTTGTCAAAGTCTGTCCGGGCGTCGGCACTTGTTTTATCACTGATTATTTAATTCATAAGAGGTTTGTCTTTGTCCCGATCTTGGTCAAAGTGGACAGTTTTTCTTAATGCAATTTGAATTTAGTGTTTCACACTGCCCTTCCTTTCAAAAGGTCTGGCTTCACCCTTTCAGCAATACCATCAGAGTACACACCCCTGGGCTCTCAGTGGTGCGCACCTCTAATCCTGGGCCATGTTAACACCGTTACTCACTGTTTGACCTACAAATGTCTTGGGATCTGGGTAAACTCTGTGTCTAGGTCTGTGTGACTGTGAGCGATCCAGAGGTTAGGCCCGAGTCTGGCAGAGGGAGGTCCTGGCACGTCAGCGGGGAGTACAGAACGCAGAGTGTGGCTGAGCTCGCATGTCACAGACAGCAGCCAGCCTTAATTAGTCCAGCAACTCTGCAGAGGGCGGCACCGCATTAATTAGCATAAAGTGGCCAGAGGGACCTGCTGCACCCGTCGAGCTTGCATCATTTAGCATATTTAGCATAACATGAAGTGAGTGTGCGCATGGGCAGAGGAGGAGGACGTGGCGAGCGTTACAGTTTCGCCCCCCTGGAGCGCTTGTTATACATTGTAAAAAATCTAATCCAGGCAGGTGTGGTGTAGTGTGGAAATGTGCATGGAAATTTTAATCTTGTGTCTGGATGATTGGAGATGTGAGCGTTCCCTCTGCCGGCAATTACTTATTCATTCAGGGGTTAGTCGCTACCCGGCGAAGATGTGAGCGTGGCGATGACAGGCGAAAGACGAGGCTTAACACGAGTGACCTTGACAAACAATCCAAACAGGGAAAGAGCAGCGTCAAGGGAGCTCACGCACATTCAGAACCCAGTGTGATTTATTATGGACGGTAGCTGCACCAGAGGAAGCTAATGGTAGAGGCTTAGAGGCTCGTGTTGTATATTCCTAAAGACGGCTAATTCTTTACAGTATGCAACGTAAGAAAGTGTAACACTGAGGTGTTGGCTCCAAGGATTAACCGCAAAAGGCTTTCAGCAAACAGTCGATTAGTATTCTGGTTAAATTAAGCAACTAATGTAATCTCCATGTTAATGAGTGTTTATGAATGTTTTTTGTCTTCCAACTGCTTAGTCAGAAGACACCTGCAGTATGTGTACGCAAAGCAGTGTACACACAAACACTGAAATGCAAACTTGAGAGCCCGTTAATAACCACTTTACATTATTCATAAACAAAAACCTATTTGTGACACATTCTCATTCACCTTGTTTATCCAGCGATCCATCCATGCGTTATCTCAACAGCTTAGTGCTTAAATGGTGTCACTGGGGTCATGCAACTACAGATGGAGTCAGTCCCAGCACACTCAATTCCCTTTTTCCATATTGAAATGCTAGTGGTTCGTTTCAATTCGTCTTGTGAACCAGTAAAGAACCTGTCGCTTTCCCACCGTTCCAGAGCCATGTCATTACATCACGGTACACTTCTGGTCTGTGTCTCAGGGACTGAGACGTCAAAATGAGGATTTCTCCATTTTTTGCCCCTTATAATCTTTCTTTAGCTTCTTCAGCTGTCGTTTCCACATGTCAGTGGCTTCTCAGTAGCTTCAGCCCCACTCTGGCTGAGGAAACTGAAGTACCTTGAGAAAATCTAGATACACAGACAGACAGGAGGAGAACATGCAAACTGCACACAGAAAGATCCTCGGGCTGATCGGGAGGCGAACCAGGGACCGTCTTACTCCGACATGACAGCTCTTTTCACCAATCTACCTGGTTGTCAACAAATCCAATGAAAATGTCAAAACCAGTTTGTTGGTCAGTGTGTCTGCCTCATTCTGTCTGTGGCCCTGAGCCCGAAGCCCGTCTTAAATCTTGAGAGGCCGGCTCCCAGTAAATCTAAACTTCAAACAAGAGTAAATTGTGCATCCATGTGACAGCCAACACAGGTAGGATCGACCGTGTTGTGTGTCATCATCGTAGAAAAGTCACTCGTACTTTCAGTCCGCTTTAGGAGATTTATGAGAAAAATAACCTGCGTAACCTGGTTTGAAATAACATCATGATCCCATCAGGGACTTTGTTGACTTGTCCTTTAATCCACAGGCACAACATTTGGATTTCAGATTCAATGTCAGACCGCTAATGCTGTGCTGTGACCCTGCAGGTCACATCTCGGTGGAAGGCTTCACCCGGTACCTGAACGGCGAGGAGAACAGCATCATCCCGCCAGAGAAGCTGGACCAGAGCGAAGACATGACGCTGCCCCTCTCCCACTACTTCATCAACTCCTCACACAACACGTACCTCACAGGTGACGCTCCGCACGCACCCATCATCGCAACCCCCAGCCGGCCTCGCCTGTCTGCTCTGCTCTCCCATTCAACCACTCAGCGCTTTATTACTCCTGACTGATTGCATCCCTCGCTCTACGCGTGAACACATCGCTTGTTCGTTTAAAAATGTGGTTACCGTTGCACCGGAGAACACGGCTCTGCTTTATACGCATCGCAGGCCAGTCAGTCAAATGCCCCCCCCACTCCCCCGTCCTGTTTGCGTGTTTCCTCTCTAGAGATTATCCAATCAAGTCATACCCTGAGACTCAATTCATTGATATTCATGAGTTAAATATTTCTTTTAGACTGGTAGTCACAGTAACTGGCTCCTAGCGGCGCACGAGCATGGCAGGCACAATACAGAGGCCATTTTCTCTTCAATGGTTATTAGAATTCATCTATTCAAATCTATTCTGGGAGGGGGACCGGAGAGCATTGAATCTTTCAAGTGGATCAAATTTCTTCAGCGATGGGGGGAAAGAAAAAAAAAAGAAGGAATTTCTGTAATAGGCCAACCTCAGAGTCTGAGAAATGAAGAAATGAGCGAAACAAACATCAGGTCCTTGATTCTCTCTTCACTGATCGTTTTTTTTTTTATGTTTTCTTTTTAAAGTGACACACAGGCAGTTAAGGAAAAGATGGTATTCTTTTCTGTCCTTGTTTCTAATTTATGCTTTGCGGTTTGGCAGTAGAAAACACACACAGGATAATTACGCTGTCGGCAGCTCGAGCAACTTGTTCGTGCGGATTGTTCTACATCATTTGTGCCGTATCGATCCGAGGTAAATGAGAGTGCAACACGTGAACATTTACTAAAGGAGGTGTTTCCCCAGGAGGGCACGATTAAGGTTGTCTATCAAAACAAAGAGCGTGAAAGAATGAGAGGGATAAGCCAGAAGGAGAAAAAAAGCAAAGAAGCGAATGATGTCACCTCTAAAGTGAGAGCATCTGCCTCTCACTTTAACACAGTTGCCCCGTGTTACGAGAAAAGCGCATCGCTAATGTGAGGAGATAATTGCTTCGCTAATGGTGACGGGGTGATGAGATTTGTCTGCTTCAGATAACGACAATTTCATTGTTTTTTTGGCTCAGCCCTAGTAGCTACTACAGTTAATGAGCTCTCGAAAAGTGTGAGGAAGTGCTGTTACATGTTGGGATCTACTTCTGGATTTAACATTGACTGTCACCTTTCTTTTTTTTTGCTCCCCAGCCGGACAGCTGGCGGGGAACTCCTCTGTGGAGATGTACAAGCAGGTCCTGCTGTCCGGGTGCCGATGCATCGAACTGGACTGCTGGAAGGGTCGCACCACAGAAGAAGAGCCCATCATCACTCACGGCTTCACCATGACAACTGAAATCTCATTCAAGGTGAACCAGGGAGAGCGGCGAGGGGTGGGAGGGCTAAAAGGTTTCCATTTGCGAGGCTGCGTTTTAATGTCCTAGTCTACAGACAGAGAGAGGAGACCTGGTAAACCTGGACAGATGTGAAACCCAAATATTGTATACGTAGTCCATTTACTCCATCTATCCATCCATCATTTACAGTGAGCTAGTTTTTACATAACTGGTTTTGTGGAAGTCTGTTGGTTCTCCAACATTCCCACTACACCCAGAACTGGTCTCCAGTCCATCACAGGACACACACAGACATCATTCACTCTCACACTCATTTCTTTAGAGTCTCTATTCAACCTAAACAAGCATGTTTTTGGACCTAGAGAAAACAGACACACGGAGAAAGGCTTTCGATCAGGAGACCAGGAGAGACCAGGAGAACCATTATGATAACTAATTTAAGAACTGAAAAGCATTTCTGCAAATTATTCTAAGAAACCTATTTGATTTTCTCTGAACTCAACTTGTTAAATGTGAATATTTTCTGGTTTCTTAAGTCCTCTGTGACAGAAGGTTCAATATTATTGAGGTGAGGGCAAAAAAAAACAAAAAAACATCTTGGCTTCTGTGAAACAGGCATTAACAATTTATAAAGAAAACAACTAAATGATAGTAACCTTAATTAAAATGCAAACACTGTTTCCCATTCACTCCATTATTAACTAAATAAATAAACACTTGTTTTTTTTCCTGTCATCTAAGCATGCATAAGAAGATACTTAGATAGACCCACGTTAAAGATCCATGTTTGTATCCTTTCAGTCATGTGTCGTGTTTGTTAAATACACCAAAAATACAAAAGCTCAGACCTGTATTATTGTCCTCATGCAAGATGATGAAACCAGTGAGAAATTATAGCAGTAACGGTTAGAACTGCAAACTGATGAACCAGCAGAGCACATAAAACATTTTATCACCAGTTTGGCGAAAAAGCAAAATGTGCATCTTCAGCGGAGATGCATTAGCGGTGATTCATCCAGCTCTGACAGGATGTATAGAAAGACAATTTGTGCTTGATAACATGCATGTGTCGTTTTCCAGTGATTGCGTCCAGCTTTATTCCGCAGCCTGACTCAATTATGGGAATGAGACTCCTCCACCACTAATAAACCTTTACCACATAAAGATATAACAACCCGAATGAACGAGAAATGAACCGAATGAAAAATATGCTGACCGTAAATTTTGCAGAAATAGGGCTCGATTTTCATTAAGATTTTGAATTGTGGCTAATTTAAATTGTGTGAAGCAGGGATTAAATCATAGATAGTAGGGGGGGAAATGCAGGAGATGAAAGTAAATATGAGGAGAAGTGAGGCCAGTGTTGGATATGGAGAGAATAAAGCTTGGGAGGGGCAAAAAGTGGGGCATGAAGGCAGCAGATGGTGAATCGGGAGGTGTCAGGATGAGCTGAATGGCCCTAAACCGAAATGCTGGCGGGTGCTCAGTTAAAAAGCCAAAGGGCCAAAAACGCTTTTATTGGTGGAGGAGGAGGAGGGTGTGGAAACCTAAGGGTGGAGTAGGTGTCGGGACACAAATACAGGGAGAGAGGGTGGATTAATTGAGGAAATTTCACATCTAATGGAAGCAACAAAAGCAGCGAGATGGAGAGCTACAGATGGAAGAGGGCTCAGTTACAGACAAAGGTTTTTATAGGAGGAGATGGGAATGGAAATGGCGGCATTAGCCGAGCTGACACTGTGGTTAATGACAGTGTAATTGTCTCAGACGATCAGTGTTGCCTGGAAATCTGATGCCACTTGTTAATCTGACGCCACTGAGATTTCAGCAGCGAGTGGACTCGGCCGTGTGGCTTCCGTTTCTGCAAATGTGATTTGGGGCTGCGAGATGTCAGGCACACGGGTCCGCGGCATTTCCTTTCACATTATTAACCAGATAAAGCCGCATCGTGCTCGTCTCACACTTCCACTTCCTTTAGGCTGATAAAAAAAGCATTGGATACACGCACAGTTGCATGATCCCCCCCCCCCTTGTCTCAATACACCACACAGCCAGACAACATCGAGTGTAATTTCGTTTTTTTTTTTTTGGTCACACTGAGGAACTCTCATCTCTTATCAGTCTTGCTTCTGCAGTTATTGATGGCAACAGGTTCAGGAATGGCTCTGAGCAACGTAGGGGATCGGATTATGGGTTTGACTCTGGCTATGTTTCAGGCAGTTCACAGCTTTTTGTCTCTTTTGGCTCTTTTTAGGAGGTGATCGAGGCTATAGCAGAGTGTGCCTTCAAGACCTCGCCCTTCCCCATCATCCTGTCGTTTGAGAACCACGTGGACTCGTAAGTTAGCACCTTGACTGTGTTTTTTTTATGCCATCAGGCCTCAGTGTGAAACCTAAACTGACAAAATTAAGATTAAGTGATAAAAAAAGGAAAGGATTGAGAAGAAGAGAGCGCAAATCTTAACAATGGCCTTTTGTAGAGCAGTGCCTTTTGTACCAAGTTATGTGTGGATGTAGAGGCAAAGCCGCAATGTAAGAATAAACCCAAAAAAAAGTTGCAAAAGTTTCAATGTAAGTGATTGATCAGCACTGATCAGCCATTCAGCTCTCAGAATATCTGCAGTGCTTGAAAGGAAATCCACACTGGTTTGGTTTCGGGTTTGGCTTTTGTCCTTAAATGGCTCCGAGGGGCGACGTGCAGCGTGTATTGATATTTTCATAGAGAAAAACCGTGACGATGTGCGTGTCTGTGTTTGTTTTCGTGTGTGATGACTCCCAGACCAAAGCAGCAGGCTAAGATGGCCGAGTACTGCCGGTCAATATTTGGAGACGCGTTACTGACAGAGTCTCTGGAGAAATATCCTGTGAGTACATAACACACACACACACACACACACACCCATACACACACACACATATGCGGGTGCATGCTGTCTATTGCTCCCTCGCCTTCCAGTACAGATATGTATGACATGGCCAGCGGCGAGGGATTCAGCAGATATTATCAACAGATGAGTGCACCTCAGAAGTGTCCTTGGACGCTGCTGCCCAACATGCTGCACATACATATATACATTCAGGAGGGAAAAGGCCACACACACATATATACTTACATTCCCGCTTCCCTAGACTAATATCCCTCTTTCCTTCCTCTAACTCCCCTCCTAATAAGTACTAACCCATCGACATGCCCTCTTATCACCTGTCAGAATGTGTTTTTCCCACTTTGGCCTCCGAGACTTTGTCACAGTCTTCATCTGCAGCGTTTTTCAATCAGGTACCTGCGGCTGTAAAGATGTCGCAGTATCTTTTAACTTTTAATGAGTCACCCCACGGTCATTGTCGCTCCCCTGCGTCACCTCTCCGCCAACCGGGGACGGGGTTGCGAAAACAACAGCCACGTAAGATCAAACGGAAGTGTTATTGTTATTATTTTAAGGTGTAATCGAGACGTGGCTTTTTCTTGGCTCCGTTTTATCCGTCTCCCCTGTTGCCATGGCGACCAGTCAAAAGCTCGCATTGTGTCTTTGTGGCCAAACTCCTCACATATATATATATATATTTCCCCCCTCCAACCCCGTCTTTCTGTGTAATGACGCAGGCGTTTGCGTGAGACAAACGTCGACACTTGTCGCACAAACTCCCTCACACGCTTAAGTCACTTCTGTGCGTCTCCAGTGCCCTCAGGAAAGCACATATAAGTGTGACCCCCCCCCCCCCCCACACCCACACGCACACACACCTCTACGTAGCACTTAGTCCTTCACATGTTATCCACCGGGGGATGTCACATCCCTGTTGGAGTAACACTACAGAGCAGCCAAAGTTCCCAGGAGAATCCCCCTGTGACTGGATTTGACATTGAAGTATTATCTGTGAGAAGCCTTTGGAATGAAGTGGCAGAGCAAAGGAGAGAGATATGAGGAGACTGACACCAAGGGAGAAGTCAGAGAGAGAGAGCGAGAGAGAGGCAGGGTTCTTCTGCTGAGCATGTAATAACTGGGAAAGGTGAGTGCAATGACAACCACTCCCCTCTGGCGTGGAGATAGCCATGTGTACAGCGTATCGGATTGGGATATCGGCTCCGTTAGTCCATAGGGACAGGGGCCAGATAGGGTAATATAGCTAGATTGGTTCCAGCTGAGCCTACTGTGAAAATAAAGAGGATTACAGTTTTGTTGGGATTCGAGCTCCTCGTGTGTCTCTGCTCCACCCAACTAGGCATTTGCAGTGAATAAGACTAGTGGCGGTGTTTGTTTTAAGTAAACTTGGAGCAGTGTGCTTGAGAAGAAATATCTGAAATGTTTTTAGAATTGGATTCCAAGGGAGTGTGGCTTCTTGTTGTGTAGTGCAACTCTCATCACTGCACCCATTATGCCGATTAGGGCTACATTTCCATAGCATTTTCATCCCGACTGCTGAAACAGTATGAAATGAAGTTAATTTTTTTTCTTGCAATTTGTTCTGTCTTGTTGAGGCTTAGATTTAAGCCACAGACAGAACAGAATTGGCAAGAACAGATGTACTCGCACTCACAGAAAGCGGGCGGGATTGAGAATGATGTGGGCAGAAGAGCAAACAGAAGCTGTCAGAGCCAGAGGAACTAGCGGGCTAACGACGACTTCCCACTAATTTGGAACAATGCATTTTTCATTCACGTCATCACTATTTAACCGCGCTCGCTCTTTAATGTGGAGCGGCGTTCATGTGAGTCTTCTATCTGGATGCTTTCACACGTACACGGGAGTAAACACACAAAGTAAAGTGCAGACTTATCACGGGATGCACGCACTGGGAGTTTCAGAAGTTTTACACTGCGTGGTTTGATCACCTTCGCCTCAGTTTTAGAGCCTCCAACCAGTTGGAGAAACACCGGGAAAAGTAGTCAGGATCATTCATTTATTATCTTTTTCAAAGTCATGTATGGATGTAGCATATTTGTGTCTTTCATCTACTTTAACTACCCCTACTACTACTACTACTACTCCACCAGTTGTATGGAACCTCTAATCGAGGTTGCCATGTTGATAACAGCAGAGTGAGGGCAGAGTGGCTCTGCGATCGTGGTCAATGAACAGTGACTGATCAAAAGATTTTGAGGCATATAAAAACGTTTATCACACTGTCTCCAGTATAAAGTTTGAATGGCATCTCTAGGTGAAAGTATGCGGGAGCTGTAGATGTTTGAAGAAGACCAGCAATTTGTCCACTTTTTTTGATCTTGTTCCACTCGTTTCTTATAGTAAATGTTCTCCCCAGTTTTTCCACAGATTATATAAGTTATTTAATATCATGTTGAACAGTGTGAACAATTCTCTCCTCTGCATCACTAATAAAGTAAAAGTGCACAAAAAAATGCACACATATATATGTTTACATTGCTTTTCTGCTCACAAATTGGTGCTTGAGAGTGACTCTGTGAGGAAAATCTCTCGTGAGTGAGTCCAGGTAGTGAACTGCGGTTTCATCATTCAGGGTTAGTGCTGGGCTCCTCGGCGCGCCTGCACTGACTGCATTAAGTGAAACTGTGAGAGCGAAGCCAAGGCAAGCGGGACATCTAATCTATATTTTGTCACTCACCAACAACAACAACAACAGCAGAGAGGGAGGTGTGTGGATGGATGTGGGCAGTAGCCGAGAGAGTGGGGACGTACGGTCGAGCATCCTGGCTGACAGTCTCGCTCTTGACAGAAGTCAAAGTAAAAGTAGGGAATATGTAAAGTTGTGCTTATTGCTCATAATGCTGTAGCTGGCAGTGTATGTGCGTGTATTCCACATTACTGCCGCCTTCCTCAATAATGCATTATTAATATCCCTAAACACTGTGATCCAAAAGCAGTGTAGCCCATAAATAAATCAGAGATGTGCCTGCTTCTTGCCAGCTCCCCTGAGAGGCTGGATGTTTGTGTTGAACGCTCAGCTTCCCCCAGGAAGCTGATTTTAATGTTGAAAGTGTAAACTCGCGGGGCTGTTACATCAACAGAATTTGTAATGCTCTGTGTTTTGCCGATCCTCGCGGTCACTTAACCAGCCCCGACTCAGCAGAATCTTCAAGTGTGAGATTGTCGATTTATTTATTTGGCATGAATTTGCATTTTAAATGACTCCGCTCCAGTAAACAACTTTGGGATTTTCTCCCTGTAATTACCCAATTTGTCTCTGAACGGATGTAAATCGTCTCCATAATGTCCTCATCTGGACAGAAACATTTTGGAATCTTTTTTTTTCAGGCGTACCATGATGAGAGTCCCACAGCTCCCCCCCATCCCTGACCAGATCATGCAGTCTGACTTGTTGCTTCACACTGCAGAGAACTTTCTCACGACTTCCTCTGTGTCTGCGTCTGTCTTCACTCAAACGACCTTATTGACGATTTTTTTTGAACCTCTCTGTTTATCTGTTTTCTCCCCTCCCCCTCGACCCCGCGTCCAGCTGGAGTCTGGGGTGCCTCTGCCCAGCCCGATGGAGCTGATGGGAAAGATCCTGGTGAAGAATAAGAAGAAACACCACAAGACGGACGGAAGCACCAAGAAGAAGCTGTCGGAGCAGGTTTCCAACACCTACAGCGACTCCTCCAGCGTGTGCGAGCCCTCCTCCCCAAGTGCAGGTCTTTAACACAGCCTCTAACAGTCGCACACACACTCGCATCCCCCACAAAACAGAGCTGTCGAATCGCACCAGGGCCATTGAGTTATGACGCCTCTCATCTAAAAACGCGGTCCAAGCCGTCTGGGTCCGTCTGGACCCCCCACACCTCTGCGCTGTCCAGAAACCGGAGCGCTGGAGCGAAACAGCACAATTGTTTATCGTTCGTCATTTTCATGGCGCCCTCCATCAGCCTCAGGTATTATTGGCTGTCGCAAGCGCTCTCCGTCAGGCACGTACATCGCTGGTCACTTGGGCATCCTAAACAGAAGCCAGCAGCAGCCTCAGCAGAGCACCAGCCTGTGCATGTGGCCGTATACGCGTTAAACTTTAATCGCCTGGAGAACTTTTATACATCTCAGTATATGGTCTTTGTATTTTTACAGCAGCTCTCCTGCTTTCACTTTTCCCAAATCGGTCATCTCCGTGTTGGGGTTGGATACACTGTCTGTGATCTCTTTAATATCTCTCCATACAGGCCAGCTTCAGTATTTTCTTTATGTTCTTATTTCATATTTTGCACCATTCTTTATGTTCGCTCATTAACTTTATAAATCAGAGACCTAGCCATAACTCACTTAGTTCCTCACGTTACCTAACACGCACTGCCCCCTGGTGGATGACACAAGCACTCAACGATAACAGTCAGATCAATGCAGGAACTATAGGTCTTTGTCAAATCTTATTACATATATCTCTAATAATCTTGGTTATACAGTGGCAATGTCACCTCACAGCGAGAAGGTCAACTCCCAGTCAGCTCTAATATGATCTCATATGGTCTGTTATGATTGGAAAAGGTGCTCGACAGAGTGAAATGGTCTCAAAGTATGTAAGTGACCCTACCTGGGTTTCTAAATGCTAAGGAAAGGAGCTTCAGTGCTTCATTTAGTATCTCCTTAAGCAGAGAGGGATCTATTCCTTACTTTATGAAACATAATGCTGCAAATCGAGTCCTTATGAACTCTCCTCACTCTTTTCATCATGTCTCTCCATCCAGGTCATTCACTGTTCAACTGCACCCTGAGGTGGAGGTGCAGCCTCGACCTCAGCTTCTCACTAAAAATCTCATTATTGCGAGCATTCAGAAACAACTCTCAAACAGCTGAGACCACTGTACTATCATTTATAGAGACAATTTAATTAAGATTTAAATTTTAATTGATAACAAATGTAAGAAAAGGAGTAGAAGGAGTATATATCTACTGGATGCTACAGTCTTTGAATCAGCCTCACAGTTTTATCTGGAGTTCTTTATTCATCTGTTAATTATGCGGCTGTTTGATGTCGTCATATTGTATCATATAGCTTTGTTGCTGATGAAATTTGTTTGTTTTTTTGTTTGTTTGTTTTTTGTTCCATGCAGGTTCAACCAAAGAGGAGCCGGCAGATGTCTCGCAGCCTCCTGACGGCGCCGAGCTGAGCCTGAGGCCGCAGGGCAGAAAGTCTATCGGTGAGTCACGCAGCACACAGCGGCTGATCTCTGGATTCGGAGGGAAATCATTAGCGACGCCCTCATCAGGCCGGCCGCAGCGGCTGTAGGTCAGCCGGGCCGTTACGCGGTTGTTATTAATTTCAGGGTGACCTCCGATTCGGTGGCAAATCTTTAGCGGATCTCTCGTTAGGTGGGAGCAGACGGCGAGGTCGGCTCGACAAAAACAACATCATAATGAATTTCCTCAGTCTGTGCACTTTGTGGGTCAGAGCTGTCAGTTAAAACCTAATTTGTGCGTTGTAATGGAGGCGACAGAACCCATAAAACAGGCTTGTTTGAGCACGATTAGCCCGGGTGATGTTTTGCCTTTTGGATTGTGCAAAATGTTCTCATCTAACTTTACTTCATTTAGTCTGAATTGTCTGTGACCTCGCTTGTGTTGCAGGTGAGGTGGAGGCCGAAAGCGAGGATGAGGACGATTATGACGATGACTGTAAAAAGAGCTCAATGGATGAGGTTCGTATCTAGCAAGTGACACCTTTCAAATCCTTGTCATGATGGGAGATTAACAGCTCCTCACTCCATGTCCTGGAGTGATGCTGCCCTCTAGTGGACTTATAAAATAAGTCCCCTAGTGGACCTATTTTACCCATCCTCAAGACAGTTTTTTTTTTAAATATTCTCATGAGTTATGACGATTGAAGCTATTTGTTTATATATATGTGAATATGATGGTGTGTGTTTCCACATACAGGGTACTGCAGGCAGTGAGGCCTTTGCCACAGAGGAGATGTCCAACCTGGTCATCTACATCCAGCCGGTCAAGTTTAACAGCTTTGAAGCCTCTAAAAGTACCTTGATCTACTGAAATGCCATCCTCAGTAATGTGTCAAAATCTCTCAGAAAATCAGTCATATGTGAATATATATTATACAAGCTGCGTTTAAGAGCAGTAAACATGATCACACAGCAGTGAGAGGTCACAGTACGTCTTGAGTTTGTCCTGCGTTTGCTGGATCACTGTGATCGATGTGTCACCCGATCTTCCCACAGAGATCAATCGCAGCTTCCAGATGTCATCCTTTGTCGAGACCAAAGCTTTGGAGCAGTTGACCAAATCCCCTGTGGAGTTTGTGGAGTATCCTTCTCAGTTTCACGAGTGCTTCAACTTGTTCTTTTCATCTCATTTTCGTTAAATTTACACTCTAATGAGATCACAGTCACATACACTCATGCAGGATTTCTTGCAAGTACAGAAGTATTAATAAGTGAAATACATTAGTTAGTAGTAGGTAGCACCTTGAAGTATTGTCCTTGACCAGGTTTGTTGAGATACAACAAACTGCAGCTGAGCAGGATCTATCCTAAAGGCACCCGGGTGGATTCGTCCAACTACAATCCTCAGCTCTTCTGGAACGCCGGCTGTCAGCTTGTGGCTCTCAACTTCCAAACCATTGGTGCGGGAAGATAAAGTGAAAGATGTTTCTGTTTCTTTTTTTTCTTTTTTTTTAGATGGTCAAAAACACATTGTTTTTTCTTGCCCTTGTCCATGTTGGGCTGGGCTATTTTAAAGTTATTCTACTCCTGTCATGTCTTCTCTCAAACTAGTGCAAAGTACATTAAGTATAGTAAGTAAAAAAGTAAAGGTTTTCAGTTAAGAATAATATTACAAATGGAGATTTTAATCTTGGTAAAGAGCACAAGAAGAAGAAGAAGAATGAAAAAGATGGAAATAATAGATTAGAAATAGAAATAGAAAAAAAATAACCCAGATGATATGAATGTAACATTAAAATGACAATAAAACTTCAGAGTTTTAACATCTAACTAAAGGAAATCCAAGTATCGCTGTCTACATTTGTCAATTCCTTTGCCAACTATGGATTTCTGCTTTTGTCTCCTCTCTCCGCAGACCTGTCCATGCAGTTGAACCTGGGCATGTACGAGTACAATGGGAAAAGCGGCTACAGGCTGAAGCCGGAATTTATGAGGCGGCCGGACAAACACTTTGACCCGTTCACTGAGAGCACGGTGGACGGGATAGTAGCCAACACACTGTCTATAAAGGTTCGTGTTGCTCTGTTAGAATCTGCGGTGCTCTGTCTCTATCTCCCCTCTCTCCCCGCTTAACCATTCTCTCACCCTCTCGCCCTCTTTCCTTCCTTCCAGATCATCTCGGGCCAGTTCCTGTCAGATAAGAAAGTGGGCACGTACGTGGAGATCGACATGTTTGGCCTGCCGGTGGACACGAAGAGGAAAGCATTCAAGACCAAGACGTCTCAGGGCAACGCCATCAACCCTGTCTGGGAGGAGGAGGCCATTGTCTTCAAGAAGGTCAGACTACGGTTGTGTGTGTGCACACGCAGACGGCCAACACTTAAACGAACTCTGATAGGACCACAGCAGAGAGCTATTCAATAGACAAACATAGAAAGTGATTAAATCAAATTTGCATGTACATTTGATGTTTTACATGTTTTAAAAGAACTGGATCATTTGTGTCTCGCCTTTTGTGAGATAATCCAAAAACAGTGTAACGTCAAAGTCAGGCAAGAATTAAAATGTTCTAAGAAAATGCAGCAAAGCAGCCTGTGACAGGTGTTGTGTGTTTTCTCTGGTTCTCAGGTCGTGCTGCCCACACTCGCCTCATTAAGGATAGCTGTGTTTGAAGAAGGAGGGAAGTTCATCGGCCACCGCATCCTCCCTGTGTCGGGCATCCGTCCAGGTACCAGAGCGTTGCTACCAGCTGGTGCACCCACCGTCATGCTCTAGAAAGCACTCAGAAACAAATAGAAAAAATAGTGGAGCTTCCTCAGGTTTGACACATGGTTCTAGGATTCTAGCACCAATATTTTGGAAATTATGCGTTAATGTGTCACATGTCTGACTTATATGTGTCATATCACATTTTACCACTTAAAAAAGACAATAATAATAAGGATTTGTAGACATTCTATCTCATATAGATCATATCTCAGTAACCAGAGCTGAAGGAGAAAACCTGATGGTATATTTAGAATCAACAACTTAAATTTACCTAAAAGAAGATTTATATCTCAGGCACCAAATTCTGAAGATAGTCCATCAGTTCTTGTGCTGTGTATGTGAACGCTGTGCTGGATTTGACCGACCCTCGATCTGCCTCACGCCCTGCAGGCTATCACTACGTCAGCCTGCGGAATGAGAAGAACCAGTCCCTGACGCTGCCCGCTCTCTTCGTCTACGTGGAGGTGAAGGACTACGTCCCAGACACGTTCGCAGGTGAGCGCAGCTCCATCGAAAAGCACGGCTCCGAGTTTGTGAATGTGGTAAAATCCCTGTGCTCTGTTTTCTTCTTCCTTCTCCAGATGTCATCGAAGCCTTGTCCAATCCCATTCGCTATGTCAACCTGATGGAGCAGAGAGCCAACCAGCTGGCTGCTCTCACTCTGGAGGAGGGGGGAGAGGAGGAGGGCGACAAAGAGGTGCGTGTGTGCATTCATCTCCATCAATCATCAAGGCCCGGTTTGTGTTTATTTGTGGAGAACTTTTCAGCAGTTTCTTCTCATTGGCTTGCTAGAAAAATGTAAATGTAAGAAGATAATCCGTGAAGACAGTTCAGTTTTCTCAACACAACTTTCTTAGGATTCAGTTTAGAAAGAGGCATCACACGGGGCGGTTTTTAATATGGCAGCAGAAGTACATTAAAGCCTGAAGCTGTCGCCCGGCAGCTGGAGGAGGGATTAAGGGCCACGGCTGGGTCGTCCAGCACAAATCTCCACAGTTATTATCAACAGACTTTGTTTTGGCCATTTTTCAGTCCCAGTTGCCACGCGATTAAGTGCGCGCCTCAGCTGCAGCCGTGTCCTGAGCCTCACGCAGCAGCCTCCTGATTACAGGTTTCCTCTAGAGGGAGAGCCGTCTCTGTGACTCAGGCTGGGCTTTAAAGGTGTAGCCTGTAAGATGAGACCAGAATTTTAATCTAAACATAGTGTATTCTGCTTTGAAAATCACTCCGTCCAAGTTTAAGTTGCAATGAATTCGACAAAATGGAAATATTCTCACCTGTGCTTTCCTGAGTAGCAGAACCATACAGTTGTTAGTGTTTCTATTTTTTTTTTTTACTGAATCGGGACAAATTTATCAAATTTAACCCAACATCAACTTCACCAAAGACCGCACTGTTCTCCAGTATTAAATTAATCACTTACTTGTGATCTAATCGTGCTCACAAGGGCTGCGTTCACACTGCAGGCAGAACTGGCCTACATTTGACTTTTTGCCCATATGTGACCCATATCTGATTTTAAAAGACGACCTCTTCAAATCCACCTCAGGCCACTTTTATACGTGGTCCAGAATCTGATTTCGTCAGACTTTCACGTCATAAGGTGCAGTGCTGTTCAAGTATTAACAATAAATGGCAGTAATGAGCAAAGAAGGGTATTGATGTCTGGTTCCAGCACATATATTAGCCCTGCAGGATGTCCTAAAAACCAAATAAACATAATTTGGTGAGAGTCTGAGTCTTCCTCTACTTCTTCTTCTTCTTCATTAGCCATGACAAACACATGTTGATGCGAGAAAGGAAATCTGATTTTAGACCGGCCTTGGGAGCGACCTTTAGCTTTAAGTCCAGGCTTCCGTTGGAGTGTAAGCGAAATGCCAAGCAGCTCCAAGAGCTTTAACAAACAGCTGTGGGCGAGGATGTGACGGCCTGCTTTGGTGTATCAGTGACATATTACGTACATACAGTAGGAGAGATTGCAATGTGAGCTTCTTATACTGATCTGTTCTGAAATGTGCAACATGGTGTAATTTGCAATTAGGTTTAGTTGATTTCTACAATGTTAAATGTGTTAATGCCCATGTCAAGATGAGGTCTTTAAATGCCTTTTTTTGCATGTCCTTTCCTTAGTGACATGCAATTTTCTGTCTGAGATCAGAGAAATGTGACTTCATTTCTTAAAATCCTCCTCAAAAGGAATGCCTGAATCGACTAATTGATTATTAAAGCAGTCAAGTAGTCAAACTAGTCAGTTAAGTCACTTAATCAATCAGCTGTCGCTTCCCCAGATGAAATAACTCAATTTTTGGTAGTCTCATTTAATGTACTGAGTGGAGGTAGCCAGGGGTTAATGTCAGTGTAACGGGGTTGTTGTTTCTGAGGAGAGACTTGAACAAGTTTGGGGAAATTTAAGGTGAGAGGCCCGGCGGGGTTATCTGGGGTCTGCGAGGGGAGGGGAGGAGGGTTTTCCTCCAGGGGTATCTTTTATCTGATTTGCCGGCTGATATGATTACCCAGGAGGCTGGCCGGCGGACGGTTGCCTCATGCCGTGGCCATGGCAACGGCGGCGGCGGAGCGCAGGCGAGGGCGAGGCAGAGCGCCGTGTGTGGAGATGATTGTTGGGAAGGAGGAGAGGATCTGCCCGGAGTCCGCGGCTGGAGCAGAGATTATTTAAAATTGCGTTAACACAGCCAGAGATAAGAGCGTGTATTCGGAGACTCGGCGGAGCCTTGGGGGAAATAAAGGAACTGCTGATCCTCAGGCGCAGGAAGCAATGTTTAGAGTGGGTTACCAAAGCTATGTCTACAAGCTGTCCTGGAGGACGCAGGTACAGCACAAGCGTCTTCACATTCTCAAAAGTTTTAGAGGCAGGGTATTTGATGACAATCGTACCGTAGCTTTTCTAAAAAGGTTAAAATGGGCTGTGACGTACTGGTTCAGTCCAGACTATTGGGTGTCCATGTACCTTGCATTCTTCTACATCATAAAACATTTTAGAAGTGTTTTTGTGTGTGTGTTTTGGCTGTATCTTGAACAGGTGGAGGCAGGAAGCGATGCCCCCTCAGAATCGAAGGTGGACCAGAGGGTAGCGGTGCCAGCAGAGAACGGACTGACCCACACGCCCATTATTGCCCCAAAGCCCCCGTCACTGGTGGGACAGCCCCAGTCTGCAGGTACCAGTAGACAGTCAGTTGTAGATGTACTGGGATATGGACGTTGAGAGTCAGCTCACCTCCAAACAACCTTTATTTATAAAGAAAAAATCACCTTGACCAACAGGTGCTGGACCATGGCAATACAAATGTGTGAAAGAAATATAACATCTTATATGTATAGAACAGTATAGAACACACATGTGCTGTGTAAATATAATCACAAAATGTGATAATTCCATTTAAAAAACTTCTAAAAATTTAGAATGAGCTATAAATGGGAATAAAACAGCTAAATGTATTGTGAATGTGGACAAGCTAGTAGACAAGAAAATGTGTTGTAAATGTAAACAAGACTTTAAGTAAAGTTCAGTGATGTTTTCCAACTTTATTTTAAGTGTACCCAAATGTTTTGCTTCTGATGACCAGGCTCTTTGAAACCAGCAGTGAAGACTGAGGACATCATCCAGAGCGTCCTTACTGGTAATATCACGTTTGTCAAGCTTCCTTTAGATCAGGGAAAACAACTCAAAGCAGCGTCCTCTTATATCTAGTTTGATACTTACCTATGTTAAAGAGCAGCAACAAAGCAGGAGTGCTTGTTTACCTCCTGATCATCCATCCGTTTAACAAGAAAAATTCCAACCGGTGAGTTTGTCTTATGTTCAGAATTCGAGGCTCAGACTCTGGAGGAGCTGAAGCAGCAGAAGGGCTTTGTGCGCGAGCAGAGGAAACAGTACAAGGAGATGAAGGAGCTGGTCCGCAAGCACCACCGCAAAACCAGCGAGCTGATCAAGGAGCACACGGCTCGCATGTCCGAGCTGCAGAGCCAGCACCAGCGCCGGCGCTCCGCCCTGCAGAAGAGCCACAAACGAGATGGTAAGAAAAGGTAGGTAGCCCCCCCCCCGCACCGCTTCTGCACTCCACTGCAAAAATGTTCCACCTTTGAAACAGATCCTCTCTGCTCCAGTAATGAAGGAGTCTTCTTCTTTAAAAAAGCTTTAACTGTAGAAAAAAGGAGGCGACAATACTTTATCACACAATGGAAATGTAGACAGTGTCATAAATGTGGACATTCCAACATTTGGAAAGTTTGTTTCTAGGAATCAATTAAATAAATGTATATCATAATGTCAAATTTATTCTTTTCCTTTAAGTCTCAGTTCTCTTTTATTGACATATATCATGAAACTTTAAATCCATATTAATATTCACTGTTGCATGTCGGGTGTTTTCTGGTAAATTAAGAGACAAATATTTGTTTGAATATCTGATGGTTTCTCAAACATTATTTGAACATTTTAAGAAAATCTCTCTCTCTCTTTATACAATACACAAAAACAATGCATAACAGTTCTCAGAGAAAACAATAATGATAGCACAATAAATAAGTATAAGTGTTAAATAAAGAAAAATAATAAGAAAAAACAATAAGGGAATAATATAGTAATAATAAACAGTAGTAACAATAATTGAATAAAGAAATCAAGAGAGAAAGAAAACGAGACGTCTTCATTTGTTTTGATGTTGGTCTTGTGTGTGTGTGTGTGTGTGTGTGTGTGTGTGTGTGTGTGTGTGTGTGTGTGTGTGTGTGTGCGCGTGTGTGTGTGCGTGCGTGCCTCTCCAGCCGGTCGGACCACTCCCTGTCCACCCTGGACCAGGAGCTGAGCGAGCTGGATCAGGAGAGCAGCCAGAGGCTGGCCGAGCTGAAGGAGCAGCAGCAGCAGCAGCTCCTCTCGCTCCGCCAGGAGCAGTACTACAGCGAGAAGTACCAGAAGAGAGAGCACATCAAGCAGGTGCTGACACACACACACACACACACATACACACACAATAAATGCAAACACACACAGGCAGTACTTACTGTAGGTGTGACAGCAGCTGGGCTGGCTAATTGTTCAGTAAACAGTCAGTGGGAGGAGGGTGTTTGCTGTACGTATGGTTCCCTTATCAACGCCTCGTTTTTGGTGTTGTGACACTGCTGACAGAGTGGAGAGTGAGTAAATCCCTCTGAAATGTCATTTGCGTGCAGTTAAGAAGCTTTAAAAGGTACTCTGTGTTTGTAGTGATGCAGTCTCACTCGCTGCCTCTGGGAGGAGATGTGCAGCGCTCCCAGGGGGAGCAGGATGTGTTTTACGTCTGCATCTGTTTGCTGCTCATTCACAGTCACCGCACAGCTCATTTCATTCTCACTCTACCTGCACTGTGAATGTGCAGCTTCGTTACATTAAGATAGATAGATAGATAGATAGATAGATAGATAGATAGATAGATAGATAGATAGACAGACAGACAGACAGACAGACAGACAGACAGACAGACAGACAGACAGACAGACAGACAGACAGACAGACAGACAGACAGACAGACAGACAGACAGACAGACAGACAGATAGATAGATAGATAGATAGATAGATAGATAGATAGATAGATAGATAGATAGATAGATAGATAGATAGATAGATAGATAGATACATGATGGGGAGGGAAGCATGAATGGATGAGGGAGAGAGGGATGTATTGATGGATAAATGAAATGACAGGGGGATAAATGGGATGCAGAGATGAGGGAGAGATTGATTAGGGAGAGAGGGACGGATAAATGGAAGAAGGGATGATGGATGGATGAGAGATGGTTGGATGAATGGTTGAAGGGAAGGGGGTTGTTAGGAATGATGGGGGAGGGAGGGCTCGAAGACATGGAAGAGAGACAGACAGACAGACAGACAGACAGACAGACAGACAGACAGACAGACAGACAGACAGACAGACAGATAGATAGATAGATAGATAGATAGATAGATAGATAGATAGATAGATAGATAGATAGATAGATAGATAGATAGATAGATAGATAGATAGATAGATAGATAGATAGATAGATAGATAGATAGATAGATAGATAGATAGATAGATAGATAGATAGATGGGGAGAGTGGTATGGATGGATGGATTGATGCCAGTTTTATCCTGTTTTATGTTCTCATACAAACAAACGCCACATACGATCAAACTTAATTAACGTTTAGTGCATGTCACGGTCTGGCTGGTCAGGATCTTGCCCTGACTTGTGCTAAAGCGCACAAGTGAAAAAATCGCTGACTGCATCCCAGAGCTCGGAGAGGCGAACACGCCACTAATCACACCCGACACGTTGAAGACTCACGGGCGGACTGTGGCAGCTAGCATCATCCTGGTGTGGAAAAACAAACGTCTTCTGCTCCACTACACCTGCTCAGCCAGCACGGCTGAGGCGTCCAGGGGGGCGCGCTCAGGCAGAAGACAAAGACGAGCAACAGAACATATTTAGTTTTTCATCTTTGTTTGTCTTCGATCGTGACTCTGTCTCTCTTTGTGCTTCGTTCTGTGCAGCTGGTCGAGAAGCTGACCACCATAGCAGAGGAGTGCCAGAGCGCTCAGCTCAAAAAGCTCAGAGACATCTGTGAGAAGTAAGATTTGAGATTTTCTACACACACACACATAGTCACAGGTTCACACAAACCTGCAATTCCATCCTTTTTTCTTCCTCCTCACCAGAGAAAAGAAAGATCTCAAGAAGAAAATGGACAAGAAACGGCAAGAAAAGATCAACGAAGCCAAATCCAAGGACAAGAACGTGACAGAAGAGTAGGCATCTGTAGTTTAACAAAAATAAGGAACCAGTGCTTGTAACACGTGTTATATATTGTGTGACCACTAGATGGCAGTGAAAACTAAAGGTCTGTCTGCCCACAGAGAGAAGCTGGAGATCAATAGATCGTTTGTCAATGAGGTGGTGCAGTACATCAAACGGGTAAGATGGCACACAGAAATAGATTCAAAGATATATAAAAATTATTAAAATTCTGGGTAAATTTGAGTGCATAAAATGAATGAAGTTTGAATAAGCGCAAGATGAGGCACAAGTACAGATTCAGGCCTTATTAGAAGTCATATTACATCAGACTGGAACGCTAAGCTCCCTCTGAGAAGAAATAGCGGGTTAGCTCACTCGGTATTAATAACTTGACATTAATGTGTTTGTGTGCGTGTGTTTTGACAGTTGGAAGACGCACAGAGCAAAAGACAGGAGAGGCTACTGGAGAAGCACAAGGATATCCGCCAGCAGATTCTTGATGAGCGGCCAAAGGTTAGACATTTGCCAAACCGAAACTCGACCAAAGTATACTCTCGGCATTGTTTGCTACTACAGACCTCACCGATGCACTTAATTTCAACACATGCTCACCAGTTCAATTAATGCCCTGATCTATGGTGAATCAGGGTGTTTTGGGGAGAAGGGAGACTCTACACAGATCTTGGGTCAGTATTTTTGCTCCTTTTATATCCAAAGTTGGTAACATTGGTAAAATGTCAGCAAATTGTCCTTGAACCAAAAGTAATGCAAGTCTCAGTCTTACCATTAGGGGGCGACCTAGTCCAGATGAGTTCTCGGCATCGGGCTGAAATTGTTAGCTGGCCTCGAGGTGTCAATGAATGCTGGGTGTGTTTTCCACTTGGCGTTTGTAAATACCAACACTGTGTTGGAGGTGTGCTGTGTCGTGTGTGTTGCTGAGAGCTTGGTAATTGCCTGGTGACGCCCGGCTCCATCAGTCCCAGTCTGTCCCTGTTAATACGCCGCCTGGAGCCAGGATGTTCTCCCATCACGCCACTTCATTATAATCCCGGTCTACCTGGAGTTTCAGCTTGACTGCCTTTTTTTCCCCATTAGTTATTTATTTATTTTGTCTCGTACCAGTCTGGCAGCTCACTGTCACTGTGCCTGTCGTTGTAGGAGGACGGTGCGGCCGAGGAGCATGGTAAGACCGTCGCCCGCATCCCCAGCGCTCTGTATTAATACGCCGTCAGTGTGGCAGCATTAATGAGCGAGCTTCTCCTGCACCTGGGTCGCCGGCGGCCGGCTCACAGCCAGACTCGCAGACCGCCTCCCCTCCCCGCCACAAACGCAGACACCGTATTAATATGTTGTGAATCTGTCGGCGGGGGAGCCGCAGATCCGGTGCGAGGCTGCTTCTCTGGATCGTAGCATCATAACAGGTCCAGCAGATTGGCCTGCGCGTGGTGAGATCGCAGCACAGTTGGAGTGCTTGGATTTAATCCCCCCGTGTCGACTCGTCCTTGAGCGAAATCCCAGAAGCCAACCAGAGAGTAAAAGGGAGACAACTTTTGACCGTGTTGAATACTGCATATGAAATCATCTCAGCTTTATGTTTTTATCTAAAGCACGGATGTCTCAGGCTGTACAGTGAGATACAGTTTTGCCCAAGGATCTGGAGACACGCTCCTTCTACTAATACTTAGTGATGCAGCCTATTAAACATATTTGGCCAGAACCACAATTGATGAAGCAGTTGACCGAACACTGAAACAGAGGAAGAAATTATGTGGATGTATGGACTGTGGGAGTCCTGGGGCCTCCTCTGAATGCTTTAAGGTGGAGGAGGGGCCCACAGTGTCTGCTCATTGAGAACATTAAGAGCAATACATACTTTCATGACAGAGTCTGCATAAGACTTTTTTGTAAAACAGAAGGGTTCAAATACTTGCTCAATATAGCAACAAAGTTTTGATAGCATCATCTTAACCTGTTTCATTCATGTAGCTTTGGTGTTAAAAGTGTTTCCAAAATTGGAAATTATTTCACTAGTTATTTCAGTGGGCAAATTTCCAGTACATCTCTACTAATACGGCACGCAGTCTTAACACCAACCTAATATTCTGTAGCACTAGTAGATCCACTAAACACAACAGTAGCGACCGCCGTTCCTCTCCCTCCCGTCTCTTGTTTTGACAAGCTCTGCACGCTGCCAGGCGAGACCGTGTTTTCAGTCTCGTTGTCAGACGGAAAGCATGGCGTACATGCACTACACCCCCCCCACCCCCCTCCCCCAACCCCCCCCCCCCCCCACCCTCCTCACTCCAAAGGTGGTGTTTCCTTTTTGTTTAAGACGAGGCAGAAATCACACGTCGCTCTGCCGGAGACAGCTCCTCGCTGCTTTGAAACCACTTGTAGTGGCGTGTGGGAGGCGCAGCGTGGAGGACACTTACCTTCCATACAGCGTTTTTTTTTTTTTATCTTTTTATTCATATCACCCCAACAAAGCTACACCATGGAGAAATGAGGCAGTGACACTTAAGTGGTCCCAGCTCAACTTGACTCCAACCAGTTCGAGTGCATGTCCGTTACAGAGCAGCACCGCATTGAGAATGTCAGGTCGTCATAGTGACGCACGTTAACACGCTCGCCCTATCAAGGTCTCTTTGGATCTTCTGCACCCTCTGCGCCTGCACCTGCAATGTCCGTACCTCCTCTACTGACCGTTTCCGTTTCCACTGCCTGGTTCTCACTGTGTCGTTGCGTTATCCCCCCCACCCTTCTGAAAAAGACACACCCTGCCTTGCTCGGCCCGGCTTGGCCCAGCAGGCGAGCAGGGACCAGAAAAATAGTACCAGGTTACACATTCCAGGTAATGGTAACCCACAAAAAGCCGCATCGAGTCGAGTTTTATGTTTCCATGTAGTGGAAACATAAAACGCCGATGGTGAATGCATTTGCCTTGTTAACCATCTGCCTGTTGCGTAAGTTTCTGAATTGCGCTGCCATTTGAATTGGTCCTAGGTCAACCCTCCCCCTCCTCCTCCTCCACCTCCTCCTCTTTTAATAGTGGCTGGAGCATTCTCGTCAGTCACAGCAGCAGAGTTACGATTTCATAAGGCGGCGGTGACTCAGTGTGAGCTGTACGAAGCAGACTCATCGGGGTCTAATCAACATTGAATTAAACCGGTGCACTCCGAGGAGGGCGGGAGATCTTTCCTTTTTGTTCAACGCCTCGGCCGTTACGGTCGGATTTCATTCAAGTTTGCACTCGACGTTTGCCAAAAAAAAAAAAAACTCAACTGATTAGCCATCGCCCATCCCCTGCTGTCACAATCGCTCCTCTAAATCGACTTCCGGGCGGCAGCAAATTTAATTTGCCCGAAGACGGCAATTACGAGGTAATCAAGCATCTCCGCGGTATCCCTCCTCCCTCACGCAGCAGCAACAGTCATCCAAATGCAAAACAGGCGGACGGTGTCGGAGTACACGGCTCCGCAGACGGCTATCCGAGAAGATGCAGGGAAGCAGTTTGTTAAAGATGCTAGCGAAACGCTGCAGTGGAAGCCAAAGTTCAGCATGTGTTTCTGTTTGAGATTTTATGGCTAAAGCATTTTTAATGTGACATTTTGGGGGCTCGCTTTTTTTTTTTTTAATCAATAGCCATAGTGAAACATCTCTGGCTGTCCCTCCCAGCCTCTGTCCTGTGTGCCAGTGTTTGGCTGCCCCCATTTCATTTCATGTCTCACTTGTTTTGCACTCTTTCCCTAAATCCTCTTTTGCTCTAAAACCACCTGAAGAGATTGTCAGGGCTTCCACTTTGACTAAAAGTAAAATGTGTACTCACATTTGTTAGGTGTAGCTTTTCACAAAATAAAAGCAATATTTCATATGTTTAAAATGGATATTCTACACCAGCAAAGGTGTATAGTCTATTCCCACAGCATCCCATAGTTTTAAAAAAAATCTCATCCCAAAAGACTGCACTTTGACTCCAATTTGCAAAATAGACATCATTCTGTTTTTAACTGCATTTAGAAAAGGTTCAGTGATACCACATTTGTGCAGTGATACCACATTTGTGACCACATACGCAACTCCAGTAACATGTACAGTGAATGCAAAAAAAGTCCATCACACGATATCAACAAATCAGAAAAAACATTTTTCAACTGCTCAAAGATTTTGAAGCGATATTTGAGAGGTTTTTTTCGAGGTGTAGGTGTTTCCATTACCAGTTTTTCAAAGTGATTCAGGTTTTGTACATTTCTAGGGCTAATGGAAATTCACCCACTGAGCTGCTGCTGGCGCTGTGAGCTTCATCAGTATCATTACCGATATTAATGATCAGCAGTAACGTGTGCCAGTTGGTTCAATCAATAGAGCCTCAGGAGCCCAGCTCTTTACATACAGCACATACTCCCCTCTCTCCTACTCTCTTCCACCCACCCCCTCACCCCCAGTTCATGATGGTTAGACACAGCTGTGCTAGGTTAGGAGTGTTTTTCAGCTCTGCCTAATAACCTGTGGAAATGTCCTAGAGCAACACACTAGATGTGAGGCCCCGCCCCCTGAGCACATAGCGCTGGCCTTGCATGACCAATGTGATGAATGGGGAATCTCTTTAAAAGCACTTGGCTGTGCCAATGAATGCTGCTTGAGAGTGCACAATGGTAACAGCTCAGAACAACGGGATATGTAAACTCATTGTGAAGTCCTTGAAACAGCCTGAACTGCTTCTACACAAACTCGTAAGCATGGAAAACACCGGGACTGGGAGATGAGCAGAGCTCCAGTACTGTAATGGATGAAAGCATAGATAACCAGGGCAGCCTTGATGTAAAAATACTGTTGTTACGTGTGTCTGTTATGTGTGTGTGTGTGTATGCGCTCATGTACACGTGTGTGTGTGTTAGCCTTTATGAATCAGAGAGAGGACGATACAACATGCTTTCTCTCTCATGCAGTTCTGACCCAGTTTCTCCTTTGGGCTCAGAGCAGCCACTAATGGACAGCTATAACTATCCCTGGTGAAGACCCTGAGAGCCCAGCAGCCCACTGCCACGGTAGTTGTGTGTGTGTGTATGAGTGTGTGTGTGTGTGTATGTGTGCGTGCACATGCATGTGATATGTCACCCTAAAAACCAGCGAGAGCATCTCTGCTATGTGACTAACAGCTGCATATTACAAGTCTAAGTGGCTCCCGTCCAAACTATGTGAAGCGGAGGACATGTAAAATGTGAGCTATGCCTCTCAGAGTGCAGGCACGTTTTTGTTAGTAGGACTCTGAAGACCTTGCTTAGTTTGAGGACCATGTACAGTACTTGGCATGGGGGAGTAACAGGATACATGTTCCAGGGTCACGTGTTTAAAATACTTGTACTTGTATACAATATGGACAATCAGAGCTAAAGGTGATCATAATAGAGCAATGGATTTGTGTATTTGATGTTATCGTTCTCACCTTCTGTGCTATCATCAGATGTTTTTTTTGGTTGACACCTGTTCTGGCAGTGAAGTGTTACAGTATATAGTGAATAACTGAGAATCACATATATGGATAGGGCAACACAGTAGAGTTTGGACTTATCTTCCTTCCAGAAGAAGTAAAGTTTGCATCTTCTCCCTGTGTGAGCTTGGGTTTTCAGAGGTCCTCTGGTCTCAAAAAACATTTGGTAATGTTAAGGTTGATTGGAGACAAAATTCCTGGATATGTTGTGATGAGAGTGGATAGCTAGAGCTAATTGATCAAGTGATTATTGCTCAGTCATACAGTAAAGGACCACTTTTTAAATAATCAATTAATTAAAGAATAAGTCAAAAATCGTTTCTTGCATCCTCTGTGACAGAACAGTTGTCAAAGTTTTTTTCATCATACTATAAACCAATTGATTGATTGATCAAGGAAGTAATCCACCGATTAATTGACTACAAAAGTATTCAAAGTCTGTTACTTACCCTGAAGAATGTAAAAATTGAAACACTTTACAGGCTGTATTTTGTGGTCTGTAGTGACATGCATGGTAAATGGAGCTGTCACAACGATGTGTGTACTTATCACAAGGAAAAGCAGGAAGAAGAAAAAAGGTTGGCCATAGCTGGCAGGGTGGGCGCTCAGGTGTTGCTGTCCTGTTAATGATCCAATCGGAACGCCCTCAGGGGTCAGCGGTGGCGGACGCGCTTCCGGCACACCTCTAGACCCCTGTACATCCCGGCATGTTCCCCCTTCATTTGCCACCTGCTCCAGCTCACCTTGCCATATGTCCTCCGTTAATTATACTCACTTCAGTTTTTACCGAGGCAGTTTTTCATCCCCTGCCGGAGCAGGTGAAAGACTTGCTCAGCCTGCAGCGTAGTTAACAGGTAAACGAGCAAAAAGTGTGCTTTACAACTGAATATTTAGCGACTCGTCTTCCTACAAAAGCGGCTACTTTTTGTTTTGTAGGTTTTATAAGTGAGACTTGACTTGCATGCACTCTCTTCTCATCGTGAATAGTCGAAGCCTGTACGACTTGGCTTTATCTGGATTTCACCATTTCAGATAAAGAAACATGTCAAGGGCTTCGGCAGCTCTGGAGGTTGTATGACTGGTCATGGCTTCACAGGCTGTGATGCAGCTCCTCTGTACTAGTCAGAAGCATCTTTCTTGGCTGCCATGGAGAACAGTGATGGAGCAATATGCTTCACAGGCACATATGTTGGCGTGTGTGTGCAAGAGGTGTGAATGTGCGTAACGTCGCAGGAGCCTGAGCCGATTCTTACTTACTTAAGTGGAAGGGAGAGAAGAAAAAAAAAAGGTGCTGGTGTCTCCCCACTGTGCGAGCCTTGATCCAACACACATAATTGCACAAACACACATACACACACGTATTGGGAGTCCTTTGCGGTCGTCATGGAAACTCGGGTCCCCCTCCTCTTCCCCACCTCTCCTATCCTCCTCTACCCTTCACGACTGTCTGCAATCTGTTAATTTGGAACCGAGTCCTCATGACGCATTCGGAGGAAGGGGGGGGGCGGGGGGGGGGGTTAAGGAGGGAGGGGAGGGATAACGAGGGTGGGGGGGTGAGCAAACAGGTTGGAGGATGTAGGATGTTGGAGGACGTGATGCAAGTGTGGCCACTACTGTATGTCGCCCTCATCGCTCACTTTGATCTGCATCACCCCTCCCCTGCAAGTTTGCATCAATAATGCACTTGTGGCTACACACACACACACACACACAATATTACCCACAGGGAACACTGAGTGCAAACCAGAGGCGGGGAGGTAAAAAAAAAAAATCCATTGTGTGAGTGTGAGAGCGCGTGCATGTTGCACGCTTGGTTACTCTTCTGCTCTATTATGCGCGCTGCTATTTTAGATCAGTGCACGAGTGCTCATTATGTATGCCCACATGTGCTAATGAAGCTCTCCAGGGTTGTAGTCTGTCTGAGGAACGCTCACTGCTGAACTCCTGCTGGAAAATGTCCTCTCCGCTGTGAGGTCGACAGGTTTCAGGCTTTGGTGGGAGACACCTTTCATAAGAGGTGGAAACGGCAAATAGGCTGTGACGCATGAAAATGTGAGGCATGGACAGCAATAAAGAGGCAGAGGATGATGGAGCATTACTGTGTGGAAGCTTGTTATTTTGAGCAACAAAAGCTAGGGCTGCGACTTAGTCGATTTATCTGGTGGTCATTCTTTCACAGGTCCGTAATTTTCCAGAAATGTGATTGAAAATGTTGATCTGTGTTGCATAAAAGCCAAGATGAAGTCCTCAAATAGCTCGTTCTGTTAATGCCTCAAAATATTCAGTGTTCACCAAGGACCAAATAATTGATTTTCGAGATATTTTTTTGTTTCTCAAAAACCTGCTCAGAAATATTAATAAATGTGTAAATCAAATAATCAATTAGTTGTTAGCAGATTAATTGAGAGAGTCGACTTTTAATAACTTTACATGTGACGGAGTGTGCTGCCAAATTACAGCAAGGTTTTGTTATTTTAAGAGACTCTTGCACTACCAGATACCAGGGCAAGACCATAAGTAGGAAATAGCATGCATAGTGAGTCCACCGAGTATTATTATCACATTAGAGCCTGTTGCTTTGTTTTTGTTGCCCCCCTCCCACCTGTCCTGTTTTGGTTCACTCTCTTAGTTCTCATTACCTATTCCTAGCTGTTTTCAGCCCACTGTTTGTCACCCATGTGGCAGCAGCTGACTCAATACTGATTGCTACAGAGCAAGACAGTTTGTAGAAGAGCTGTTGGGATCCAAACCAGAGCCAAAAGGAGAGAATTTTGTCCTTAAAATCAGTAAAAGTGCGATGACCTCGTCAGAATGAATACTTCTGTCAACCCATGTTTTCTGGTTGTAAATCACAGCTTGCAGGCAATTCATTTCGTTATTGTCTGCAAAATGATTACCTCCATGGTCAGGCATTAACGTCTAAAAAAAATAATAACATCAAGATAACACCAGGCACATTTCATGTCTAACCTCCTCTCATGAACCCGTCCTTGTAGGGGAAATGTTCCCCACTGTACTGAACATGCATGGAAGAGGTATGCAGGGGGTTTTTCTTCTTAATCCCTGGACCTGAGGAGAGGAGTCTGAGGTGAAAAACTCCTGCAAAACAACAAATTAATTATTTTGCAGGAGTCAAGAGTGCACACAGGCACGGACACAGAGAGACAGAAGAAGGATAGCAGGGGGAGAAGGAGCCTCATCTGAGCAGCAGCTGCTTTCAGACCCATGTTGTTTGCTCCCTTGTGTTGGGCTACTGCAGTTCATTTTCACACTTATGACCAATACAGTGGAAAGAATGTAAATGAAGGACTCGCGCTCTCCGTCCTTGCTGCTTTCACACACACACGCACACACACACACACACACACACACACACACACACACACACACACACACACACACACACACACACACAGACACTCCTAACATAACAACTTGTATGCACTCCACAGCAAAGTTCCATTTTCCTCACCCAGGCCACAGAGTGAAGCTCAGACAAGGTCACCACCCTGTCTCATCTCCTGGACTCCGGGTCTCTGGTTTAGCTTAATTGGCCTCTGTTTGGACACGCAGTATATCTCAAGGTCAGGACACACACATACCTATGCACATGGCATTTCCTATGGCTCTGCTCGGCTGCTTTTATTCCATGCCACAGACGACGGTCGGGTTTGGGTAGGAGCAACCAACACTGGTTGCTCAGAGGAGGCCTGATCTCCCTCCAACCATCCTACTATAACTGTACAGGAGGCATTGTTAGCATAGCTGTGTGAATGTGTACTGTAGACGCCGGGCTGTGCGTCGCTGCTTCAAGGCTTTTTTCTTTTCTTTTTTTTTTGCTTTTTTTTCATGGTGCTGCAGCAGGCGTTATGTCACGGCTCAAAGCAAAGAATTAATTTGGCTCTTCGGAGGCCTTCTCTGCTTCCCCTGATAGCTTCTCAAAACGAGGACAGCTGGTGAAGAAGGTCACTGAGTGCTGTATTTTAAGAAAGGCGGAGACGTGTGTGCGTGCTGGAGTGTGCGTGTGAGCATGCATGTACATGCGTGCGTGCGTGTGTGGCTTGTTGACAGATGACAGGTCTTCAGAGATGAGAGACTGATTTAAAAACTGGCTGGGTGACTAGTGCACACACACATGGACATACACGCATGCACACATGCATATGAACTTTTACTGTAAGCTCATATTGTACGACGAAAGGACGCACAGGATAACCAAACTAATGCTCATTATTCTTAAACATTATTGTTTTCAAGCATACTGTACATTATAGTCGACCTTATTTCCATGGTCAAAAAGAAGTCAGGTGAAAGAAGTGATCATTGAGCCATAGTTTGAGAATAACTCTCCATTCGATTATCCATCCATCCATTCACAGCATTCACTCTCACATTTAGAGGAAATTTAGAGTCTTCATTAGACCTAAACATTCATGTTTTGGACTGTTTTTTAGACAATGAAGAAACCTGGATGAAAACCCACCCAGCCATACCGTAGGGAGAGCATGTAAACTCCATACAGAAAGGCCCTGAGTCAGACCTGAGAGTCAAAACCAAGTCTGCTCTATCACCATATGGTCGAATTTATCACCCTTTTATTTTTCCATTTTTTTTGCAACTCAGTCTGTTACTCTTTTGAAGACAAACTTTTCCATTTTTTAGCTACGTTCAGTGGGGTGGCAATTTTTTGGTTGCCAATTACAAGTAGTGGACACACACACACACACACACATACAGTACACACACAGACACTTTCTGAGCAACTGCCCGGTGTCCCTCACACACCTCTGCCCCCTGCTCCCATCTTGTTTGCATGTGCCAGGGTGTCATCAGATGGGAGGAAGATGACAGCTTTAATCATAGGGTGTTTGTGCCTCAGCAGGGCCCAGGCTAAAGGCAGCCTGCACACACACACACATACACACACACACACACACGCACACACATGGTGTGCGCAGACTGTCCCACCCCTAAGTAGGTCATGCGCAGTGCAGGGCAGGGAGAGGGAGGCTGAGAGCTGTGGTGCATCTTTAGCCATCTGGTTCTGATGTGCTGGCTGTCCGCTCGGTGAGACCCACCAAGAGAGTGAGAACCATCAAGAGTAAGAGAGAGAGAGAGAGAGAGAGAGAGACAGAGGCACGTTCCACTGAAGGTGACCTGAAGTGGCTGTGCTTGGTGGGGGCTCTGCTGTATCTCATGAAACATTAGAAAGTCGAGAGCTCCTTCATTCGCCAGCAGAAAGCGGCTCTTTGTGTCGTCCGGTTGATTGAGCCCTCACTTCACTCTGTTGTTGCTCTTTCAAAGAGTGTAGTTACAATAGGTTTTATGCTTAAATCTGTGCAGACCGAAAAGTAACCCCTGTGGATTTCTGAGTAGGGTAAAAATGCCTTGCTAGAACGGGAGAGGTTAGGACTATAAAATTGAGGTATCACTGAGTGGCAGACATTATAGACGTTATTACTCAGACAGCATCTCCATAGGATTTGACTCTGAGGGAAATCTCACCTTTTCATCCTCAGATTGTGCTCCATCCTCAATCCCTTACTTTCGGCGTTAAGAACGTGTTTTCGACGTGCTTTGCCACGCTTTGAAGTGAAATTTGGCTTTGACTGTTTAATAAAAGAACTCAGACAAGTGAGGTTTTGGAGTTTTCAGATCAAAGAGCAATCCGAGCAAATGTTCAAATGCAAAACATTTTAAGTCGGACCTGAAAAGCTTTGGCGCTTTGATGCTCAGCCCCGTGCTCGCACTTGGTCAGATGTGCAGCACGGTGAGGCGAGGCGATGCGAGGCGAGCGTCTACTTGTTTTCAATCAGGGTTTCTCATGTCGCCGTGCAGGGCTCTTGAGTGAAATGGACGCCTCGTCTCATAAAGTGAAGTGGAGAGGGCAGAACAGTGGAAAGTCAAGAAGAGCAGGATGGCAGCCCTTGACCTTCGTTCTCCCCCCACTCTCCTCCTCATCCGAACAGACTCTCCGTGCCAGCTTTGACTGATGCAGATTGATTCATATTCTGCCTCTTTTTTAGGGGCATTTTCTAACTGAAGTTTTATATGTGTGTTTGCCTCAGACTTTTTGCTGATGCACAAATATTGCTGCTTTGATTTTTGGAGCAGGAGCAGGTCAACAGTGATGATTTTTCTTTCTCTTCGCTTTTGAGTCAGAATTGAGGGCTGAGTCTGAAGCTGGGCCCTGATTCGATTAACAGAGGCTCCTCAGACAAGATATCGATCCCAGATAAATCCACTCAGAACTCACAGGTATTTTTTCGATCGCTCATAATGCTGACGTGGCCGTATCGAGCTGCAAGACTCTGACACCATTCATCTTAGCAGCTTTTCTTTTAATTACTGCTCTCCCATGGGAGCCAGCCGGGTAGTTAAACAGAGAAATCAGCATTACAGCAATTATTGGCGCACAATGAAATGAATACAATCTTGTCATCTGTAATCATTGGGGGCGTCTATGCCTGGGAGAAAACAGCTTCTCTTTTCTATTCCTGAGCGAGGGGAGAGAGCTAATAGTATGTGGGTAGGTGCACAATGATTCACATGTTGAAAGCCACTGTAATCCACATATTTGTGTCATAATATGACAGAGTCATTCAGTTCCCCTTAGCCCTTCTGACTGTTCTGTGTCTCTCAGCTCAGTTGTTTTCAGCGTGAAAAAAAACACAGAGAAGCTCATTCTCAACTACCTGCCCAGTGCAAAACAGCAAATACACAGTTATTAGTGATATGTTGGAGACTCTGAAGTCCCCCTGAGGTGTGAGTGTGAAGGTGAATGGTGTGTGCGTGTGTGTGTGTCTAACTTGTGTCTAGTTGTGTTTCCGTCATCCCGAGAAATGTACAGATCCTCAATGTTGCAATAAAAAGCTGCTAATGGAAAACAAATCGAAATGGAATGGAAAGAAAAATTCTCACATATCACAAAAACATCTTTTCACTCGTGAAATGGTTTTTCACACGTTTCAATATAGGGGTCTATTGCAATACTGATGTCTGACTGACGGGGTCACATGATCAGCTTGAGACAAGATGGAGCAGTATGAAACAAGTCTGAATTGTTTTTATCTTATTTTTAAGAATATCTACTAAAACTAAGTGGAGTCACGCTGAACAAGATTTTACTAAATCTATGGGAAGAATTACGACTTTTGCTCAAATACCTTTGAATGGAAAACACCCACAAGTAGCAATTAATCCCAATCAAAACTCTAGAAATAGCACTTTTATGTAGCAAAAAACTAACCCGCTTAATGTCTCTATGTGTATACTCTGCTCATAGTGACATATGGGTCACATGCTGAATTAAACTGCTCATAACTATGTTTTGGAGCAAGACAAAGCTGATAGTAAAAACTGTGCTTGTGCAGTATTATGGCTGATTTTCCTGACTTTTACTGGTTTCTGCTGAGCCTCTTCCCCATGGCGGCTTGTTACATCTGTCAGATTGGCGGCCGATGATTGTTTATTTTATCCCCCGTCGAGAACTACTTTACCAGCTGTATGCAAATGAGCTAAATAAGCTTCTACCATATGCTGATTTTAAAGCCTGTATGCGGATGTGGAAAAGACCATCAGATCAAACCCTGCAGCTGTGTGCGCTCCGTCTCACCTATTCTTGGCAGACACTAAACGTGCGTGTGTGTTTCCTTCCTTCCACAGCTGCAGAGCGACCTGGACCAGGAGTACCAGGACAAATTCCGGCGGCTACCTGTGGAGATCCAGGAGTTTGTTCAGGACAGCAGCAAGGCCAAGCTTAGCGACGACAGTCTCCACGGCAACCTCGTCTCCCCCTCCTCGACGACGGAGAAGCTCAACCACAAGGCATCACAGTCAGAGGACGACATGGAGGAGGGCTCGTCAGAACGCGTCTACGACACGCCCCTTTAAGGAGGTTAGGCCCCGCCCCCTTGGACGCTGCGCTTCACACCGGGACACTGATTGGTGGATGTGTTTTGTGACCAGAGATCTGTGGATGAGACTGCCGCAACTTTGGTCCTAATTTTAACCAATGGGAGGATTAGATCAAATCTGAGCCTAATTTGGTGAGTAGAGGTCCTTTCTGCGTCAAGTGCAGTCCTGTCTGGGAAACAAAAAAAATCAATTTTGTGTAAATAGTAACTTTTTTTGTGTATTTATATGTTCCCTTTATGTTGTCGTCTATTTTGGTACGGCCACAGGATGTGTTATGAAGCACTAACTATTTGCAGGAATACCTTACTTGAACTATTGCACAGAGAGAGAGTCCTTTCTTTTTATTATTTTTTACTTTGATGACGATAATGACAGTCGTGCTGGTCAGTGAGGTGTGTGTGGTGCCAAGGTCTTGAATTCACTTACGGTGGACGTTTGTCGTTCAGGTGGAGTCGACTTGTACTGTAAAGCAGCCACTGCATATTCAGCCTTTAAAAGCTTCCATCTTTATAAGATTTAGATTCACTCATACATATTTGCACTGAAGGCTCACTGCGTTAACCATGTAACTCTTTTACTTTAACCCAGAAGCACTGGTGGCTTGCTGGTTCGTGATTTTCGTTCTCACAGAACTAAGCCTGTTGCTGCTACTTTGTTTTTAAAAACCCATCTTTTTTAACCTTTTTTTGTTTGTTTGTTTATATGACGTTTTTGGCTTGGTAACATTTTACAGTGATCTGTCGTTTTTGAATTTTTTTCGGAGCTAGTTTTTAACAAGCTTGCATCGTTTGCGGGGCAACTCAGCCCGAAAGAGGAAGTGAAGGGAACGCGTGATGTACAGTAATCTGCATGTATTTGAACAACTGTAAATGTTACAGTAGCTCTGTAGCAGAGATGTTTATTAGATGTACATTTATTTTCTCTGAAACATTCAAACTCAACCTGCAAAATCGTGTGAAACCCAATGCGACACATTAGATGCATTACTGCAGCGGGAACTTGTTAGGTCGAAACAAAAACTGTCAAAACACCTTTTTTTTAATCAACAGTCGCTGGCTCAAATGAAAAGCTTGCACATTTATTCCTTTATCTTTTCCCCCGTAAAAATTCCAGTCAAAGCAGGACAGACAGAAACAGAGGATCCTGCTGTAGTTTTACAGATGTGGCCTTCCTCTTAACTGGTTCATTGTGTACCTACAGGAGTGTGTGTGTGTATGTGTGTATGTGTGTGAGCAGTACCTGGAGCAGATGCCTGGGACCAGGAGAAATATGTCATTATAATCTCAATATTCAGCCACAACTGCTAGCCATAGTCTGTAGTGAAGGGAGGGGGGATGGTTCAGTCAGACGAACTTCAGACGCTCAGTTTATCTCTGTCAAACACCAGCGTTTACACGACCTGATGAATGACTGCACTATTCCCCCTCTGACCCATTCAGAAACCACAAGGAAGTGTTTTTTTCGGACTTCCCGTTGGTCTAGTGCCATTTTACTCACGGGTCACTATATCGAATCATATTTCAGCTGAAAAAAAACAAACAAACAAAAAAAAAACAGTGAAAGTGAAGGATTACCTGACATGTAAGTACAAACTACTTTTGAAAACAATTATGATGTTGACGTGAGAGTCCTGTGCCTTTAAATAGGTTTGCCTTGTTTGATGTTGAATGTGTGAAATGCATCATTGTTTAAATTGCCATTATATTATTATGATTATGATTATTATTATTATATGAAGCTGTCTGATATTGAATAGATCGTGTGCACTTTTAAGTACAGTACCACTACTGAGTAATGCTTGTGATGAGCAGTATTTGACACGTGTCTCATGAGAAATGCGAGACATCCTTCTTTTTTGTCTTGAATCACTTAAATGAAGCCCCCCCCCCTTCTCCCTACTCATCGACGTATGTGTATGCACTCTGGAAATGTAAATGTATGTATGACGTAAAGGATAAAATATGAAGTTGGTAACAAAAAAAAGATATATAGTGTAAAGGGAAATTTGCCTGTAATTAAAATAAATGTGGCTATTATTGTACTTTGCTGAAGTGGAGTCGTGTTGTCTTTTCATTTCTCATTGCTCGACCTATAAATGTATCTGTGGTGTTGTGTTCACTTTTATTTTCACATCCTAAACGTTTTGCATCCGACGTGATGTTTCTGAAATCACATCGTCGTTCTTCAGCTTTTCCATTGTCTCTCGTCTGCTCAGCAGTGCTCAGCTGTGTATTATGTGTTCTCATCTTCTCCTTAACTTGTTTCACGCCGTTGTCTTTCCAAACTATATTAACTAAGAATTGATCTCAGTGCACATCCACATCGATCTCACAGTCTTTGTTAACTACGTAGCAAAAGGCTGGGACTGGACATATAATAGAGAAGATGTGGAACACTGATCTGGAGGCAGATGTAGTAAGTGACTGGCAGTGTACTATGCAGTACGTGTGGTACGCGTGTGCTGTATGTATGTAGTTGAGTGTGCTGTATGTATATGGTATGTATGTCACACTCAGGGGCAGGGGGAAGCAGTAGGAAAGCTGTGATGACCTACTTCCTATCATCTCCTAGGTAACAGGATCTCTCTGATAACCCCAAGGAGCATGAATCTGAACGTTTTTCCATGACTAAATCTCCGGTCACTACTGAGAGGCATTGAAATCATACCACACCTATGTATGGACCACACTCAGAGGTCACACAAATTGGTTTTGACACCGTTCACTGTATATTAGCGCGTATATAATGTGGGCGGGCAACCCGGTGGATTGGTGAATATCGCTGTCGCCTCGAATCCCAACCGGACCGAGGGGGACTTATTGTGTGGAGTGTGTATGTTCACATTGATGTCTACCACCAAAACAAAAAATGTGTGATTAGGTGAGTTGGGGACTGAATTACCCTTATTGTGAGAGTGAATGGTGTGTGTGTGTGTGTGTGTGTGTGTGTGTGTGTCCTGTGATGGACAGGTGACCTGCCATGCCTTTTTTTTTGCTCTCACTTCTGTGACATTCAGTTCAATGACAGTCATAGGGGACTAAATAAACCAGAATATATTCACATTTAAGAAGCTGAGCTCAGAAGATTTTGACTCTTGATCTCTGAAAATCCCATTCAAAACTTGGTTTAAACGCTTATATTGACTAGTCAGTTAAATCACTGTCAACTATTTTATTGGTCAGTCTATAACTGATGAACTGATAGGTTGTTACAGCTCTTTAATTGTGCATGTTTGTATCAAGCTGCATCCTCGGCACAAAAATATTCTTTATTTTGGCACCAGAGTGTGAAATAGGATACTTCACTTCATACTGTCTGTCGTAAAACACTTTCTTTGAAACATGCCTCACTACTTCCTTGTTGTGTTGTTTTAGGCGCAAATATGGCTATGGTCATTTTCTGCTTTAAAACACACTTTGTCCTTGTAGCCAAATGTGTGTGTGCCATGTGCGCAGCTGTGTCCACGAGTGTGTGTGTGTGTGTATGTGTGTTTTCCAGACTACATAAACACTGTGTCCTTTTCAGTCTCGGCTCTTCAACAGAATCCCAACAGGCAACAGGAGATAAGGCAAGCCTGGTCGCCCATAACAACCACTGCGACCATTCAGAGGCCTCCATGCATACCGGCAACTAGGAAGTGAGCTAATTAACCCCGAGTTCAGGACGGAAGGAGGGCGGCTTTTTAATAAGATTCTCTGGGTTATATAAACAGTGACGCCCTTCCAAACTCCCAGGAATATTATCACCCTGCGTCTGTCCATCTGCTGTGGGGACGAAGAGGAGGAGGAGGAGGAAGAAGAGGAGGAGGAGGAGGGGGACGAGGAGGAGGTGTCCTGTAACTGGGCTTTAATGAGGCACACCAGGACAGCAGAAGAGGAGAGGACCACAGGGTGCTGCTCGGAAGGTACACTCCTCACACACACACACACACACACACACACACACACACACACACACACACACATACAGTAAACGCACACAGAGATGAGCAGACGTGCTGCTGCACTACTTGACAGGACTGATTGCATTTCAGTCCCTGGCCTTACATCTAACCCCCAGGCCTATCCACTGTGCCTTAAAACAAAGCAAAGAAAATCCTAATCTTAACCTGCTGTAAACCTAATCCAGTCTTTATCCTAAACCCAAGACATAACCCTAAAATGATGCTACAGTTAAACCTCTCCGTCTTAATTCACTCGGGAATCCACTTCTGATTGTGATTCTGACATTATCCATGTGACCCTAAAACCCAGAATGTCCTCTTTGCGGGGGGGATGAAGACAAGCGCTACGACTGCAGGAGACAATCCGCTCCACAAAGTGCACGGTACAGCCGAGCGTGCACTGTCTGTACCGGAGGATTTTCCTCCTAATGTCACTGCAAGTTCACTCTAATGGGATATTCCGTGACTCAGGAGTTGGGGGACAATCAAATTTAATCGCGCAGCGACTGACATTTATGAAAAAGGTACTCCCCTGATGATGTCATCTGAGTTATTTTTGGGTTGGGTGCAGAGACGCTATATTTATAATCACGAAATCTGTCTTAGAAATCGGCTTTAACTTTCATCGAGGAACTTATATTTAGCGGGAAATGCATTTCAGATATTATGTTTTTGTATTTAGTCAGAAATTGATCGGTAGATAGATAGATAGATAGATAGATAGATAGATAGATAGATAGATAGATAGATAGATAGATAGATAGATAGATAGATAGATAGATAGATAGATAGATAGATAGATAGATAGATAGATAGATAGATAGATAGATAGATGGAACTTACTCCATCTCCCTGATTTAAAAATCAATTTTATGTATGGCCACCAGGTCAGAAAAGAACAGATAAACACCTAAAGAGACCATATTGTACAATAACATTTATGTAATTAGCTGATTTTTTTTTATATGTTTTGGATTGCTGCTCTACACTCCTTAGACAGCATACAGATCAGACTGCAATGATGAAAGTCCAAGTGCTGACTCATCACTGGCATCGTTTCATTTTCATTAGTTATCATTTAGCAGTGATGTAGTGGTCGTTCTGCTATTAGTATGTTTCAAGGCAGACAGTAACACAACACCATGGACACAACTTGAATACTGTATGTGTATGGCCTTCTATTCTTCCTACTCCTGCTGCTATCTCCCTAGTGGCTACTGATACATACACTACTCATCCCTCGGTGGTCTGAACACTGTAAAGCTGCATTTATCACTGCAAATCAGCGACTAAAGGAGTAAATGTTACCATGCGTGTCGGATTCTTTTCTGATGTTTTTTTTTGCTCCTCGGCCTTTTGGCTAAGATCGAGTGTGGTATCCGTTCTTATCTGTTTAATATCTCGTATGTCTCTGACCCGGGGGACCATATTACAAATTGATTTTTAGAACAGGGAGATGGAACAGGGGCCCGCTCCATCTGCTCCATGCATCGACTCGGTATTGCAGTCCCTCCAGGAACGATCGCCACCCTTCACCTGAATATCCTTGAGGGAACTTCCTTAAGATCGTCCATTAAAGTCAAAGCCAATTTCCAACACAGATATCGTGATTACAAATATAGCCTCTACGCATCCAACCCAAAATAACTCTGATGACATCATCAGGGGAGTACTGTACCTTTTTTTATAAATGTCGCTCGCTGCAAGATTACACTTTATTGTTCAGGATATCACGTCAAAGTGAACCTGCAGTGACAAGAGCAGGAAGAATCCTCTGTTTATCTATCTATCTATCTATCTATCTATCTATCTATCTATCTATCTATCTATCTATCTATCTATCTATCTATCTATCTATCTATCTATCTATCTATCTATCTATCTATCTATCTATCTATCTATCTATCTATCTATCTATCTATCTGTCTGTCTGTCTATCTATCTATCTATCTATCTATCTATCTATCTATCTATCTATCTATCTATCTATCTATCTATCTATCTATCTATCTATCTATCTATTATCTACCTATTATCAGTACAATTAATAATTGGACGCCCACCATAACACAGCACTGCAAGACGATGAATATTAATGAAGCGATGCCATTGATGGATAGCAAATAAAGTGCAATGAATTCACTAATGAGTCAAGTATCCCTACACAAGCGCGCGCGCGCACACACACGCACACGCAAGCACGCACACATAGAGCAGCATAACAATGAGTGAGCATGGGGAGGCAGTGTTCCAGGCTACAGTAGTCAGCTGCTGGAGGAGCAGGGAGGAGCTGGCTCTGCTTCTGCTGGATGACTCACTCTGTCAACCCAAGGAAAACTCATTCACACACACTCTCCTACACACACACTCTCTCTACTACACACACATACACACAGACTTGTACACGCGCGCGCGCAGCCGCACGGGCAGGCACGTTCAGTGTGGAGGGGCGGGGAGGCTGGGAGACAGAGGGCTTCCCAATCAAAGCGCATCAGGGGCCGTTCAGTCTCCACTGGAGGGCGAGTGGTACAAGAGCAGCGGGACCACAGATAGAAACACAGACACACAGACACACAGATAGGAGAGGAAGGAAGGAGAGGCAGGCAGGCAGGCAGGCAGGCAGGAGGGAGACGGGGCAGCGGCAGCAGCTGGGCGACCCGGACAGAAAGAAACAGACAGAGACAGAGGAAGAGGAGGAAACAAAAACAAGCCCGGAGCATCATTTCTGTCCGCCGTCGGATTAAAAAAAATCACCCCCTCCCCTCCTTCCTCTCCTCGTCCTGATCCGACTCCAGCAACGAAATCACGTAAGAAACTGCACAGGAATATCCAGACTTGTGCTCATCTGTGGTGTGTGTTTGCCTGTGTGTTTACGTATGTGTGTGTGTGTGCGTGTGTGAGTGTCGAGTTTAAACTCCCCATCATTTCACGTCTCACTCCTCTGGAGCATCATCCCAGACATCCTCCTCACACCGTCTCTCCCTATACACACACACAGCTGGAGACTGTAGCCTCTGCTAGCTAGCTAGCTGGACCAAATACACCTTTTTAGTCATTTCACAGTGTGTTTGATGTGTGTGGTTCGCGCCGTGGCGTCTTCGCCCCGGTCCTACGTCACACCCGTGGTGGGATGTTGGTGAAATGCGCGCTGTTTATTGACGTTTTTGGCGGCTGGGAGGTTAGCCAGGGGGAGCTAGCTGTAGCGGGACAGATGAGGAGGAGGCAGCCGGCCGATGACAGGCACACACACACTGCACACACACACACACATTGTGCACACACACACTGCTCAGCACAGCAGCCATACAAGTCAGAGGACGATCCAGCCTGCTCCGGCTCCCTCTCTCCCTCTCTCTCTCTCTCTTTCTCTCTCTCTCCCCTCTTTTTCTCTCTGTGCTCTCAGACTGGTGCACATGCTGGTTTTGCCGCATTGTGTGTGTATGTGTGTGTTCTTTTTAATTTACATCCCATTGATGTTGCAAATAATCACAACGCAGTTCTAACTCAATTAATCCGTTTCTATGCATGCATCCTTCCATCCTCAGTGCAAGGTGTCATTGGCTGATTGCACAAAGTGCTGATTTTCTGTAGTGTGCATTGAATTCTGTCAATGCCCAATGTCATGTTTTTTTTTTGTCAGATTCTTTTTGTCAGATCTGTTAAAATAAGGTGACTTTTCAGTGTGTTACGGATCTGCCTCTATCAAGACTGTAAATATGAGATATCCCATGACATTGTCTGTAGGTTAAGTCAATGTCAGCCAGGTACGGGCACTTCTCATTCTTTTTTTTCTTCTCTTCTCCTTTTTTTCCCTCCTCTAGTTTGCTCAGGAAATAGCTTTCTTCAAATTACAATCTAGTTGAAATTGTCGTAGGGAGACAGACAGCAGGTTTTCTACTGTCAGAACCTGTTTTAATACACACACCCGCAGGCTAGAGAGCTTTATTTGTTCAGGAATAACCTGTGGGTAACTCCGCGGGCTTATTTGCTCTGCAAACAGCTCATAATGTCTTATTTTGTCGAAGGGTTTCTGCACGGCTCGGCAGCGTTTAAATTTAACAGATTAATGCGTGCGGATGTTGTCTTTGACAAACTTGTTGCTTTTCCAACCCCCCGCCCTCCACCCCACCCCACCTGTTCACACGCTGACTTATTTAGCCTTATTTTGTGGGGAGTGAAACCGTATTTCCATCTCGTAAAACGCAGCACTGAGGTGTGAGCTGTTTGCTCGCCGCGCGTTATCTCAGCAGGCCTTGCGAGTCTGGGGAGGAAGGCAGGCAGGCAGAGCGTGCCATCATCTATCATTGTGAAATTGCAGACGGCGGCTGGCTGTCCCCCTCCCTCCCACCCCCCTACCTCTCCCTCCAAAAGTGTGTCCTCTGCTGCCCAGGAAAAAATCGCAGCCATTATGTAAAGAAAAACAAGTTCTGCTGCGGCTTATTGACGCGGCCCAATAGACGTTTTTTTTGCCGGTGATTACAGAGGCAAACATTTGCCCTCCCTCTCAAAATAACAATCCCTCACCTGTGGCTTAAAGCCCTGGGACTGTAGGGCGTTTTGATGAATAGAGGTGGACTAAGAAGCTTAAAGGCTAACTGGGGGCGTGCAGGTGTTTTTATTATTTTCTTTTTATGGAGCAGGTAATATTGTTAGAGGTATATCTTCAGTGCATACAATGCCCTCGATGGGAGTTTTTTGGGGGGTGGATGACGGTTAGGGCTGGAGTCATGAGCTAGGAGAGCAAAAAAGATGCTCTCCTACCTCATATAGATCAATTATAGCCATCTATCCATTATCTTACTATGCAAACTCCAAACAGAAAGGTCCTCGGCCAGTCAAATTGGTGTCTGTTATTAATTACAAAACGTACTTTCATTTTACTCTGTGGCTGATATTTTATAATACTCCCCTCCGGACAATTCAGTGGATTTTGTGAGCAGTGACTGGGCTAATTTCGATACCCATTTAGCTTCATGGGATTTAATATTTTCCCCACAAAATTGTCTGGTCTTTCTGGCTGGTGCGACACGCTCAAATCAGCCACGCGTGTCCGAGCTGAACCGTATTCCATCGAGGTGTCTTCTGTGCGATGCAGATAGTGGGAGGCAGCAATTTAATTTACTGCTCAGAATTGGATGGATTGAAGGTACATTGCAGTATTTTCTTCCCCCCTCCCATCCCCTCCCAATACCTATGTGCAGGTGGCCAGACGGAATAGCAATTTATTTGCTTTTGAGAGGAGGAGAGAGGCCAGCGGCAGAACTATCTTTCATCGCGCAGGTGAAAAGACAACCTATAATGGAGAGCAACGTCTTTATGCCCCGGCGTTTGGTATGGTGTTTGTGACTTAGGAAGGTGACCGCGGTGCAGCCGTAGATGAGGCCGACGAGGCTCAGATCCCTGTGTGAGGCGCGTTATCTCCCGCTCTTATCTTTTGGGATGCTTGTTTCTTTTGATTTTTTTCCCCTCTCCTACTGGAATGGAGCTTTAGGCTCTGATCCAAGTGACAATAAAGTGAGAAAATCTCCCTTCTCTCTGTTTGTATGTTTTCGCAGTGGCCACGCTTGCCAACATCGTATCGGATCGCTCGCAGGTTAGAGGTTCTCTCCGGTGGGACTCATCCCTCCGCCTGCCAGTTTACTGTACGTCTCGGCTGCTTGTTTTTCTTTTCTGAAGGCTGGCGTGCTCCCTTTTTCGTTTCCTCTCACTTATTTTATTCTGTGTCCGCCTATTTGGTCTGGTCTTGATTAGCTTGTCTATCCCCCACTCCTTTGTTTTTGATAGGACTATCAGTGCTACCCTCCCTCCCTCATAGCAGCCTTGACAAAGCTGTCCGTCACACTCCCGGAGAGATACTGTATGAATGTGGAGATAGACAGCCAGATGGATTGATAGGCCGCCTCACATAACAAGATGACAGGCCCGGGGTTGCGATAGTATGTGGAAAACATGTTGAATCGCAGCTGTCGACACGTCTGCCTTTGTTGTTCAGATCTGACAAACGAAAGCTATCGTGACGCTGTTTGTTGGTGTCGAGATTGACTTTGTGTTTTCCTTGGCAGGGGATGAGCAGGATGTGATATGTGCTCGCCTCGCTTTGTGCCTCATCTCATCTCCTGCCCTTCCTCCTGTCTCGCAGGGTTTTCAGACCTCAGCCAAATAAGTCCACATTCAGGCCTCTGTGATTTATGAAATTCTCCCCCCGTCTTGGGGTATGTCCTTTTTTGTCTCTGCAGGACAAGACATGAGCTTCTCCCACTGAACGTTATTGATGCTGAACTGGTGAGTTTTGGTTTTGTTCGCTACCACTGGGCACTGTTGTAATATACGTGTCTGCTTCCCGGGGTTATTTTTGTTCAGCCCTAGTTTGGGCTTTCTTCTGCACTGTAAAAACACAAAGCCTAAGACAAGTCTACTCACTGCAGTAGATCTTTGAGGTCTTTGAACTCAAACTCTGTCATCCATCCCTCAACGATCGCCAGGGTCTGCTGAAGACTATCTCCAACACTCACTCCAAGGAGCAATTTAGAGTCTCCAGCCAATCCAAACGTGCATGTTCATGGACTGTGAGAGGAAACTCCACTAACTGGAGAAAACAGGATTCGAACCAGTGACCTTCTGCTTTAGGATGCTATTCATCGTGTCCAAACACATGTAATAATAATGTAACAATAAAAACATCTTTGATTTTGATAATTTAATATGCTCTGAAACTGTCACAAAACTAGAAGCGATTGTGTTTAAATGTCACAATGTGAATACTGGTCCAGCATATTTACTGGGAGAAGGCTCCAAACTACTTGGAACACTGGTGCCATTCACCAATCGATCAATCGGATCTCATTTGAGGATGTGCAGGATGTAGGAAACGATGCATAGCATAGTAAAATAAGAGTGAAAGCAGACTCAACCCCCCCCAAACAAACACACACACACACTTAGTCATGATACATGCATGCACTTAAAAGGAGTGAAAAGGCTTAAAATTAGATCTAGACTCAAGACTAGGCCCAATGAAAACAGAGAAGAGACCAACCCACTCTTGACAATTCGACGCCACTTTATAATACAAAAAATAAACCAAATGGATATACCATGCCATAAAAATAATAGCAATATATAATGTATATAACATAATTGATAATCAATAAAATAAGTATAAGTAGATTCAGTTAGTTCTCACACATAAAAAAGAACAGGATGAAAGCTTAAAAGAATACAAAAATGTGCACAATTTCATTAAAATGAGATGTAGCAACCATCCATTTGTATCTTTGGTGGTGTAGCTTCTCACATATCAGTTAAGGCATTTTTTTTGATTGACGAAACCTACTTTACATAAAAATCACATCAAAGTGAACATTTCTCATTCCTGCAGTGCACAGCGCTGCTAATACCATCCGGCAGCAAAGGTTCTGTTTCTAGAATTCATCACAGGCTCTTTATTATTGGTTTCCTTTTCCCAGAGCACCCACAGTCCATGCTGCATATTAATAGCTTAGTCTGCATTAAGCTAGTTGATTTAAGCGTGTGCATAATGTGTATGAAACATATGGCCTCGTCCTGCCTGCGGGCCTACCTGACGAGTTACGTAATGCGAGGGGAATCTAACGTGCTCCTGGATACGAGGGAAACCTTAAAAAGAAAAACAAAGGAGGAGAAACAAAAACAGGGATGTGGAAGGTGAGGAACGACGTGCTGGATGTGGCCAGCCCGTACAGTACAGCATCCTGTTTGGAGCGCGATCGCCACCCTCATTACGGAATACAGACGCGCTTCCCTTTTAAGACGAGCGGCGCTGAGAGCTGGAAACGGCCGACAGTTTATTGGATTTGCGCTGAACGATGAAAGCGGGGCCGGCTAATTTCTCAGCGTATCGTTGGTACGTGGAGAGCGGTGTGCGTCAGCCGGCGTGCGGGCATCAGTCATTGATAAGCAGGCCGTATGGCTGCTGCTGCTGCTGCTGCTTTATGCTCCCTCATGCCGGGCTAGAAGCTGTAATGGGGCCAAGAGGTGATTGCTCCTCTATAATATGTTCTGTATTAATGATGTAATCTGTATTAATGATGTGGCGTGCAGCATGACGGCTGTCTGTCCACTAGGCCTGATTAATATTCAGGGGCTTTCAAGCTCCGTTTCATTAGATGACAGAGTTATACGTTTTCATTCACTTTAAATTGTTTTTGCGTCACTGGAAGTGTTTAAGTTCATGACGTACGCAGATTCGTTGGAAATTCAGTTCTGGTGTCATAATGGAATATGTTTCTGTAGAAATATCGACCTCAAGAGACCGAACGTATATGACGTCACCACGGCATGGGTCCTGACCAAGCTTTTGATCCTTTGTCTCTTCATCCCATCGTCTATAAAACATGATGTTTCCTGGCCTTGGATCCTCTAGTGGTCCTCCCCAGTCAGATCCATACCGTCCTCATCTTATTTTCTTTCGATAACACTGCGGGTAAGAAGCGACTCATAGGGCTGCTCAGCTCATCCATTATTATTATTATTAGTAGAAGGAGGATTGAGGCACTTCCATCAGAATCCTACCGAATGCTAAAGACTCAGCAAAATGATCCAAACGCCTAAATCGGATCCCGCTGCCATCACGCATCAGCTCCATTTTAATTTTCGGCGTGATGACAGGATCTCGAAGCTGTGTCCAGGGAAACTGGGTGAGCTGCCGTTTTCAAAGAGATTTGCATCTTAAAGTGTGAGCCAGAAGTCTAAAAATACGTCTTTACCCATCCATCATCTTGCCTACTTTGTGGGGCTGTGCTGGAGCCTGTGTCTAGAACACATAGAAAACACCCTGGACAGGTCACCATTCACTCACACACTCACACCTAGGGGCAATTTAGAGGCACCAGTTGACCTTAATATGCATAAATTTTGCACTGTAGGACTGTTAGACTTGTTATGAAGAAGTACAGTTGATTCGGGAATCACTTACATGGTCACTCAGGCTCAGGGGAAGCATAGAAAACACCTACAGAAAGTCCACGAATGGATTCTGGGCTCTACCGGTCTGCGGCTCTGAAGGGTCTTGGTGAATCCCGGCCTCATCTCTCTCTCTCTCCACTCGAGCCCTGGCCTCAGCAACAGATCAAACCCCCGGTCTCAACCCTCAGCTGCTCCAGATGTAGTAGATGAATATTATATGAATATGTGCGCAGACAACGTTCGGTAAGAGATCAACGACAAGAGCGTGCGTCTTCCCTGCAAGGGTAAGTGCGGCTGGAGGGGGAATGTAATGACAGGGGGTATCCTCCTCAGACTCTCAGCCGGGGGCACCAAGATGGAGAGAGAGGGAGAGAGTAGAGCAGAGCAGACGTCGTCAGCGAGTCAGTATTTACTTGCTTTCTGCTCTTTTTCGCAAAACATTGGCAGCGTTAACCGAGCTGATTCAGCAGCAGACAGCCGGAGCGTCCCGGGCTCGTGTGAAACAGGCTTCGAGGAGTAAAAACAACACTTCAGTAACGATAATTGTAGCTCGGCTACACGCGTGGCTCTAAAAATAACACCCTAACTGAACAGGAGAGCTATTACCCACCTCCACCTCCACCCCCCACCCCCCCTCGGCTTTAAAATGCACGCACGCTCACGCTGTGCACATTCACTTTACCCATGGCTTCAATCCACCACGGAGATACATGTGAACGCAATTTGCACTTCCAATTAAACTGTCGACCTTCGCTCCAGAATGCAAAACTTGATTTTGCACTATCCTCTCCTGGATTGCTATTATTACCCAGCCATCCCAATAATAGCGAGAAGACAGGGCTTTACAACGCAGCGGCGAGGATCGTCGAAGTCAGCAAAAATCATTTCATCACACTGCATTTGAGCAGGAGCACCTCGCTAAAAGCCATCATCCGAAAGGTCCTTGAAAACACCGTGGGTGGTTTCACTTCATTTGGACTTTTCAGAAAAAAAAGGGGGGGACGTAACGAATTCAAGTTTAAGTCTAGGAGCAGTTTTGAAAAAAGAATGAGAGGAGAAAATACAACAGAATACATCGAGCCAGGGTGAGTCTGAGGCGTGATGCCGAGCCTCTAACACAGCTCCAACACATGACTCGCTCTCCAGATCAGATGACCAGATAAACAGCAGGAATGTTGCTTCTTCCTCTTTTTTTTTTTTTTTACAGCGCTGCTCTTGTCTGTCTGGGAAAAGAGGGAGAAGGATAGCGAGTGTGTGTGTGTGTGTGTGTGTGTGTGTGTGTGTGTGTGTGTGTGTGTGTGTGTGTGTCCATATGTATGTGTGTGTGTGCCAGAAGAGCATCTTTAATCAGCTCACTACTGTACCAGATAACAAGTCTGAGTGATTATGTAACATTTAGCAGCTGAGCTTATCACTTTTCCTGCTCGGCTAAGTTGAAATGCGGAATAAAGAGCATGACACAATGGACCCTATTTTATTGTGAATTTGCATAAATGTGACGCCTGGTTTAACGCAGATATCCTCCTGGTGGAACTGCATTAAATGTCTATTTGTTTCTTGCATCTAAAGTGGATTTTAATGGCGTTGGAGGATTTCAATTCGGGGGCATTTCAATTCGTTTACAACAACAAAAAACAAATGCTTCCTGAACTGCATGACTAGAGGAAACAAACAAATCTAAGTCTAAATATAAACCCTCTGTTCCCTCACGTAGATTTCCGACGTTTGCCAGACAGTTGTCAGAGAACAGTGGCCATCAAACACTTCTCGCATATCATTTAAACAAACCTCTGAGGCTCGGAGCATGAATCCATTAGACGGCTATCATAACAAACCGTGGAAGCAATGGGAAGTTTAGAAAAGTGTCATAGTCAAAGCACATCATTAGCGGAGGGTCATACGTCTTGTCAGATGACATTTTGTTTCCATAAGTGACACAATTATACCTCATGAGGAAGAATAGGAATATATATCACGGGTTGATATACACAGTTTTTCCTGGCTACACACACTTAATCCAGCACTTTTCCACCCACTCGTCTCCGGGCCTGCGGTTCGGTTTTTGTTGAAGTTGAGGAGCGTAAGATGTCAGCCACGCTAAATGAATGAGTGAGCCAAGGGGCCGGCGACCGAGCAGCATGAGACGGACGGTCATTTTTATAGCAAAGTTTATCTCACTTGGCTTAAAACCTACTTACTCGGTTGGTGTATGTTACAGGCGCTGAAGGAGGTCAGTCAGAGGAGCCAGAGTCTGAATCAACAATGAGGAAAGAAATTGTGTAACTGCTTCCACTGTAGCGCTGAAAGAAATCATTGTTTTTTTTGTTTTTTTTTCATTCTCTCTGAAGGCCTTGAATCCTTTTAAAAACATGAAAAACTCCATACTGTTCATCAGAGGTTGTAAAAGATGAGGCAGCATATCAAAAATACGGTCTTTAAAATCTTTTTTTTTTATATAAGAATCTGGAATACCTTTGAGGCTTTCAATACCTTCATGGTTACCCTCTTAAATACTTCAAACAGGACTAGAAACGAGGGCCTTAAAGATCAATCCTGGCTTCCAAACAAAGCACGTACCTTTCATGTAAATAATCAACCTCCAATTATATCACTTTAAACATATTTTAAAATAGTGAGTTACAAGTAGGCAACACTGTCATCTCATAACAAGGTCTCGGGTTTGACTACCAATTGATCCGAGGGCTTTTCTGTCCTGCAAAGGTCAATTGGAGACTTGGAGAAAATTGCCCCTAGGTTATGGAGTGAGAGAGTGAATGGTGTGTGTGTTTGTCCTTTGATGGCCTGGAGACCCTATGTGACCTGTAGATAGGCACCAGCAGACATCATTAGGGTACAAAGCGGCCAAGATAATAGATGAATGGAGTCATGAATAGAGCCAGAAGCTCTTAGCTATAAGTCATCTCCTTTGTCTACGTCCTTATGGTTCTCCAGCGGGTCTCCCTCTTGCTGATGCCAAATATCCACGAAGAACTACTTTGAGACGAGAGTTTACATCTCCTAAAAGCGCCAAAGTGCCGGCACCGACAATGCTGTGTAATAGCTGTCCCTATTAGCCGAGGTTGAATGGTTTCCTTTCATTTGGACTAAAGAACGTGCCCCTGTGACAGTGGCCTCAGACCCCTGGACTCCATCACCGTTAATGTAATCTGCTAATTAGGGAGCTCATTGGTTGAAGGGGAGAAGTGCTCTCCCACCCAATGTGTGCGTGTGTGCGTGCGTGTGTGTGTGTGTGTGTGTGTGTGTGTGTGTGTGTGTGTGTGATGAGACACCCAGACCTAATTGTGTCCTTGTTAAAGACAGTCATCTATCATTCTCCAAGGAGGGAGAAGACGAAAGAGCGATGTTCTCGCTGCACTCTCTCTGAGTCACTAAGTAGAAAAAATCTCGCTCTCACCTTTTCTCTCTCTCTCTCTCTCTCTCTCTCTCTCTCTCTCTCTTTCCCCCTCTCCCCCTCTCTCTGCCTGGGTCTCGTAGCCTCTCTGGCTCTGGCTGCCTCTCTCCTCAGCCCTGGGGGAGCTGACTTCTGACAGCAACACGGAGAGAGGAAGAAATTGAAAAGTCAAAGTGTATTTGAAATGCTTTGGTGCGTGTACGCGTCTCTCGCCGTCTCTCTTTGTCAGACTGTCTGTCTCTCCCCCGCCAATGTTCTCAGGACGCTTCTGCTTTTGTTTTTTCACCTCCCATTTCACTTTCACCCACGGTTTTCTTTGAAGTGCAGTCATCCCGTACAAGCCACCGTGCGTCTTTCAGCCACTCTTTAATTCTTTCAGGTATCTTAACAGGAGGGAAAAAACACACTTTTCTCTATTGTAACCATGCAAAATATTTGAGAAATTGGTGGTTAGAATGTGCACATTCTATCTCCAGATGGCATATATCACATTAAAATTATACTTACACAATTATCACAGTGAAATTGGATCCTCAAAGGATCCAATATGTAGACAGTAGTGGTTCTTGAATGTTTAGAGTTCACTGCAAACAATTCAACCAGCTACAGTTGCAGTTGATGTTATACATGGCCAAAAGTCCAGAATATTTATTTATTTCACCCAAACAAACACTGTTGACCCGTAAACCAAGATTATAACTTTCTAACCTTCTTTCTAACCTCAAACCTAATGCTGATGGAGAGATACAGGCTCTTCATTCACGACATATTCGAGGACTGAAGCAGAATCTCGACCTTACGTCGTCTCCGTTTCTCTGCTTTTCCAGATGACATGCGTCAGACTCGACAGATACACTGTTAGAATAAACCTCCCTATTTTTAGCCCTCACTAGGTCTCACTGCTTCAGCGACTTCCAATCTGGTGACCCCGCTGCAATCCTCTCAGAAACCCCGCCGCCCTATGGGACACAGCTGCACGGTAAACAGGGGGCGGGGTTTTCTCAGCCCGCTCAGAGTCGTGTTGTGTGGTGTGACAAGCTTGTTGTCTCAAAAGAGCAATATAGAAGAGGAAGAGAGCTGACACTGGGGACGACGTGAGAGCTCCTCTCTCAGCGGCCTGCCAGGTGCTTCTCACGGCAGCCAAACAGCCGGCGGCGAGTCCCACAGAGAGCTGCGTGTCAGGCTTCGGGCTGGGTCGATTTCCTGGGGCGGGGACATATGCCTTTAGCTTCTGATCCTTCTAGACATTTTCCCAACGAGCCAGGAGCAGTCATTGTTTACCTTCTTTTCCATGCTTTATATACCATTGCTCATATAACATTATCCAGAGTGTCCGAAGAGATGTGGGTGGGTCAATTTTGGCAAAGTTTAGGCCCTCAGTGTTAAAAAGTTTTACATCTGACTGAAAAATGTCTTAAATTATTTATGGTGAACAATTGAGAGTGTACCAAAGTGTACAAGATTTCTTTTATAAAAACCTGTGCCCCTGGTTTCCTTCCCAGCTGTCCTGAGGTCTGTTGAATGGTTGTGCTAGATTGAGTAGAAAACTGCAGCTGTTTAGCATGTTAAATACGTGTTGCTGATTGCAACTTAAAGTGGTCTTTAAGTTAAATTCCTATTCTGCAGATACCCCGACGCCACATGTTTCTCATTCACCAGCCACATCTCCACAACGAGAGTGTAAAGGTTTGTGTGCACCTGTGTTATTTTTAGAGCAGGCTATTCCAGGTTACACGGATAATGTCACTTCCCCTGCCATATCCCATCTTGTTATACCCGTGGGAGTGTGTGTGGCTGGCTGCATTAACAGTGCTGTCCTTTTAATCAGCACCCCTGTGTGGTTCCCCTGTAGAGCTGTCATGGGGTGAGTGATGACGGCGGAGCTGCCACTGTTTACACCGTTTAAATCCTGTGGCAGGCGGGGGCGAGATTACCAGCCTCTTACCTGTTGCCCTAATCAAAGGAATTATTACCGCACCGCTGGATGCTACTCGGAATAGCATCTGCTAAAAATACACATCAAGAAGGTGCACACACACACACACACACACACACACACATATGTTCTGTAAGGAAAAGGTAAAGGGAGTTGTCCATCATAACTGGACATATCCTGACGCTCACTTGGAGTTTCCATGTTATTGCGCTCTATTATGGTTCCACTATGTTGAAATACTGATATATGAAGTACAGAATCCTGCGTTGTGTTTCTGTGTGTCAGCCGCTGTGATCTCAGTTTTGAGAGCTGCTGCCTAACAGTGCACCCGTAACTAAACTAGTTTAGTCTTGTTTGGCTTGGTTGGAGGACGACAGGGCGCTGGCAAAAGTGTGACCATGATATTGTTGCTATAAACTCTCCAATAAAAAAAAGAAAAACCTGTGGACAGTTTAGCTTTGGCAACGACTTACATGCACCATCCAGACTAAAACAAGAGCTGCTATGACTCGATCAAGTAACCCGATCAATCTGGATGCATTAATATTGTTCAAATAAGATTATACGAAGAGATTCATCTACTCAATTATAGCAAATGACTGCGCAAGATGGCAACATTTGGATAGTTGTGATTCACTGTTTGCACAGAAATTTTGTTGCCATTTTAACCTAGTAAGAGTCGTAAATAGACATCATGATCAGTAGTGTTTGCTTCTATCTGTCCACAACAAACTTTGTAAAATGTGAGAGTATTTAGGGTTCTTAACTTCTTCTTAACCTGAGTGTGGTCTGAGTGTCTCCATCCTGGAGGTTGCCTGCATCTGCTGGTCCAGGAGACAGGTTCTCTCTTCTTCCCACTGGCGTGTTTTCTCCTGCAGGTCTACCAGCGCCTCACAGAGTTCATCCCTTGCTCTGGAGGATCTCTCCTTCTCTCTGGCCAGGTCTTTCTCTACCTCCGTGGTCCTAATCTCTTATTTTCCACATTTTACTCAAGGTCTTCCATGGTGGTGCTTTGCCTCAGCTGCTTGTTACTTGAGGCTTTCTTTTCAGCTGCTCCACCTGGTTGGAACGCCCTACACTTTAGGGTTTCTGGTACAGTACTTGCTCAGCTCTGGGACTTGCTTTGCTCGGGTACGATTCTGCTCTGGTTCTTACTTTGCTCTGGCATCTGCTCATCTCTGCTACTTACTGCGCTTTCGGATCCAACCTACCTTTACTCTACCTTGACCGGAATGACTGTAGTTGATGGAGTTCTGGCATGCATCAGTTCTGCATCGGTTCTAGAACCTGTGTCATGGTTCTAGAATGTGGCATCATCGCCTCATTTGCATAACACATTCACAGTGTTTATTTTTAAAATACGTAATTCTGGATTACTAGCGATGCATAATTAATACAATTTCAATGTAGATGAATAGTAAATACTGTTTTTGCTGTCCTCTTAAAACTATCTTTAGTGACTTTCTGTCTGTCTGTGCAAGCATATTATGTCAATTAGTATTGTTACAACTGATTATACTAATGATCATAAATTAGTATTATTGTAATAATGTAACCATATATTGCATTACAGTACATTACATTATACCATATGATATTATATAGCTGTCACCTTCTTACCTCATCTTCATTACTTCATTGTTTATGTCCCCTAGCTATCTACACTTGTTGAACCCTCTAATAGGTTGAAACTACGTAAGCATGTTACCATCTCAATCAGCTTAAATAAATGTTTGACATTTTTGAAACATGCCTCAATTGAAACACACATTTGTTTTACCTGCATTTTCATCGGCACAGTTTTTATCTTATTGCACTTGTTGAATGTATACATAGTGTATGTAGCTTGTTTAACACCACTACATCTTTACTGTCTGTGTGTTACATACTTCCAGCAGCTGTCTGTCTGTCTCTCTCCATCACCAAAATGCCCCAGTAGAACATAAATACCGGTCTGCACATACATGACAAAGCTTTCCTTTTTTGGTGCAGAGCGTGCCCACTGATGCTCTCCCCTGGCTCGAGAGGCCTGTGAACGGCTCTCAGCCTCTGAGGCCACTTGACATGTAGAATAGTTGATCCCCATAAGCTGAGCTGTGGGAGAGACTGATCCACGTGAAGAGGAGAGGAGCAGAGACAGATGCGCATAGCAGGCTGCCGACTCCCAAGACGGAGCGGATGGACCTGGGTCAATAGCGCGTGGGTCGATGGCACAGATTACCCGCTGAAGACGTATCGATTTCTAAAAATCAGGCCGTGATTATGAATTGATTTTGTGGTTTGTTTGCTCCCTCGTGAAGTAGAGGGAATGGCACAACATTACATGCATTACAATCCCCGAAGCTACAATGATGCGGTTGCTAACCCATCTCCACGCACCTATTGTTCTCACCACGCCGGCTGATGACGTGCTAGCTGCCAGCCACATTGGTTGTTCACAGTGGCTAAGAGGCGCGGTTTGTTCACTTCACACCATTGTTCCATGATTACCCACTCGCAATTGTTCAGGGTCTCATTTGGAGCATGATAGCCTTGCATTCACATCAGGATGGAAGTGGCTGCAGCTGAAACAATGACTGCAGGAAGGAGACATTATGGCCTGATGACAGTTATTGAAGATTGAAGAGGTTTTTTGTGGCATGTTAATCAGAAAATCAGAAAACTGTATTGATTCCCCGAGGGACACTGACTCAACTATTAATGAACCCGTTTGTTTGGCTATTACAGTGTGTGTAGCCCACTTAATAATTAAGAAGAAAGCTCCCTTTGTATTACAGTGGAGTATCTTCTTTCCTTTCAGGGCACAGTCTCAGTTGCATATTTGTCTGTTTTACGTGGCAGATCCGCGGCGCCACATTTTGCCCAAGGGTGTCACAGGTTTGAATCCCAGTTGAACCCAGTCTGGACCTGGGAGAGGTCAGTTGTTTCTAGCTCAACTGGTTTCAGACACTATGATGATTAGGTGGTTATCACTGTCGCCTCACAGCAAGAAGGTCCCTATGTTCAAATCTAGGTTGGAGTGGATACCCGTCTGCATGAAATGTGGATGTTATCCCCATGTCTGCTTTGGTTACCCTCCACAGTCCAAAAGCATGCATGTTTATGTCAATTAGAGAGTCTAAAATTGCCAATAGGTGTGACTGGAGATCTGTCCAGGGTGTTTTAGACCCCCCATCCTCACTGGTTTGACAGAAAATCTGTTCTTTTTTTTTCATGGATTTGTGAGCTTCAGATCAACAGTCTGGAGCAACCGAGAATTTGGAAAGAGGTGAAGAAATGTATCCAAGCAGGTTGGAACGGGTGGAGAGTGTCAGGTGTGATGTGTGATAAAAGAGAATGGAAGGAAAGGTGGTGAGACCAGCAATGCTGGAAAAGAGGAAAAGACAGAAGGCAGAAGTGGAGGTAGCAGAGACTAAAAATGTTGAGGTTCACTTTGGGAGTGACGAGGATGGATCGGGGAGGCCAGGCGGAGACGGTTTGCCATCAGTAGGACGATGCTGAAGGTCTCGAACAAGACTGAAGAGGAGATTAGTGGATGCAGTGAAAGAGGACGTAAGGTTAGCTGTGAGCGGAGCGAGAGAGGATGCTGCAGAGGATGCACCGGGTCAGATGGAGGCAGAAGATTGGCTGCGCTGACCCGTAAAGGGAACAGCTCAAATAAAAAGCAGGACTTTGGATGGTAGAGATCCATCAGGATGGGACCAGGCAGGAAATGATATCTGCAGCCCTTGTCTAACATTCAGCACATAAATGGAATTGACAAGAGCGGAATACGTTTACAGGATAAAATCTTAGGCGTTTTATTGCTCCGCACCGCGTGTGTTCCCAGTCGCGAGCACGATTCATTGCCGGAATCTGTTCTGCTCTGTCTGTGCCGCAGTACGTTTATCTCCCAAAATGACTGTATGAAGAAACCATTACCCCTCACAGCTCCTGCACTGGGTTAAATAAGACCGAGCCGAGATGAGGAGAGACGAGGAAGAGGCTGAATAGCAATCAGTGCTAACTACAGGAAATGTTGAGGAAATTGTCTCGTCTTTGCTATAGACATACAAAATAAATGACGAGACGGACTATCCTTCTTTCCCTCTATAGTTTCATTGCTGTTACCCCACTCTCTCACTCTCTTCCTGCGGCCCTCTGACCCAAACTGTAGTTTACTTTATCATTTGAAGCTTTTAGCAGACTCTCTCGTCCTCGGTGACATACCTAGCACTCAGAGGCTGCGACGGAGCAGATGCGGAGGTGGTGCCCTTTGTCTAATGTGCCGGCTCATTTCCACCTCTCTCTCTCTCTCTCTCTGGCTCTCTCTCCCTCTCCCTCTCTCACACACACTGACGAACACAGCCTCTCTTAAGGGATGCAGATTCCTATTAAAAGTTTATTAAGCAGAAGCCGGAGGAATGATTAAAATTCTGCACAAGCCAAATAAGATGAGACGCATGAGCGAGTGATTACACCCCTGTGTGTGTGTGTGTGTGTGTGTGTGTGTGTGTGTGTATTTGTGTGTATATATGTGTGTGTATATGTGTGGGTCTATGTGTGTTGGGACACACTTGTTTGTGTGTCCCCGTCTCCCCTGAAGGCATCACAAGCATCTGTAATTTTACTGTATGAGTACAAGACACACAACGTACAGACATTATGCTTCACTAATATTTTTCGTCCTCTCTCTCTCTCTCTCTCTCTCTCTCTCTCTCTCTCTCTCTCTCTCTCTCTCTCTCTCTCTCTCTCTCTTCCTCTCTTCTATTAATCTCTTTTCAGAGTGGTCCAGTGCCGTCCTCCAGTGTTTCCCCTCCCCTCAGTTTTCTGTCCTTCTGTCTGTCGCCCGGTAAGTACCCCACGCCCCGCTCCCTGCATGCTATACGGCACGTCGTTTTTTCAGCGTCGTTGTACAACCTTTTACGTAATCGTGCCCGGATCAAAGCGTTAAATTGATGTCACCTTTACAAAACGGAGCGTAATTTCCTGTTTGCGCAGATGGAAGACGGTGTTCCCTCAGGCTGAGTCGATCAGCGTTTAAAGTGTGTACGTGCAGACTCATTTCACTTCAACTTAATTTCGAGTGCCCACCCATGACTACATTACGTCAGGACACTTTATAGGGGAGCTATTCTGCACTAAACTCTCGATTAAACATGAATAACCTCATAGATGCATACCTTTTTATTAAGGCTGCTTTTGAGTTGAGTGTGTCTCTATTATTCCCTGGCACCATATAAACCCTACTTTGAGCAATCTGGACGGCTTCGGAGGCCGCAGCTTGACAGACGAGATGGCGGCGCTAATTGCCATTTTCAGATGGGACACACCTCGTAATAAGGACAAACGAGACGCGGCCGTCCCTGCCTCGTTGAGCGGCCAGCTGGCCTCGCAGCAACCCCGCACCTGTTGTATGTCAGAGCAGCTCAGTTGAAAAAAAAACAAAACGCACGAAACGTAATAAAAATGGAACAGGAACAGGTTTTAGTCTTCTGCGGGAGCACTTGATGATTCACCCAGAGCTGCTTATGTTGGACAGGGAGAGATTTTGATCTTGTTATACGGCGGGTGCGTCCAGTCTAAACTCTGCGTTCAGGACAGGATGGAGTGGAGTAGTTAGAGAAGAGTCTTCTTTCATCCAGTGAGGGAGAACTGACAGGGATGAGAAACGATCAGATAATGATCCGGGCAGGATGATTGACTTTATTCTTTTTATTTTTCTAAGTTTGCACAAGAAACTGGGCTTATTAAGAATGTTTACATCCCCAAGCAGGTTTTATTCAGGATTTGTTCCACTTTTACAACCTAATTTATTGACTTTTTTTTAAGATTGTCTTGCATAATGCCGCCATTTCTGCTGTATTTTCTGATAGAGGAAAATGCTATTGTATCTAGAACTGCTTTACTAATGTGTGTCACTGACACCTGTTCACAATAGGGTCCAGCTTGAAATCTAAATGATTTGCACACTATTTTTTTACAAAGAGATATAACTTTGTAATACATTGTAGCTTTGTAATTTACTCCAGTGAGTGCCTTTTGCACACACACAAACACACACACACATCCAGGGGATCGGGTGTGTGTGCCAGCCAGCTCTAATGTTTAATTCCCGGCTATCTGTTATCACCAATTACAGGGCTTGTTTACTAGAATCAAGGGATGCTGAGGATCTGTCTTAGTGGCTGTGTGTCCATGTGTGTGTGCCCAGAGCTTTTAATGATCAGGGATGGAGGGAGGGTAGATGGTCTCTGTTTAGATGTGTGTGTTCTCTGGCTAAGATCTCGGGGAGGGGGGGGTTGCATTGGCTGGGTGGGCTAGTGAGTCCCTCTGTCTTTATAAATACAGACTGGGATCCCATTCAGAGGCTCGGATGTGGATGTTAGTGTGTGTGTGTGTGTGTGTGTGTTTTCATGACGCCACTGCAGCCAAACGTGCTGGAGGCTATTACTGGCCAGCAGGGTTGCTATGGAGACCAGTGGTGTCAGAGAGGAGCAACATCTGTGGGGTGTTTGTCAAGACAGGTTTTCCTCCTGTCCTCTCCTCTCCTCTCCTCTCCTCTCCTCTCCTCTCCTCTCCTCTCCTCTCCTCTCCTCTCCTCTCCTCTCCTCTCCTCTCCTCTCCTCTCCTCTCTCCATCACTCAGAAGTGACTGCCCCGGCCTGACGCTAAATCCGGCCGGGGTTCTGAAACCCGATAAAAAAGTCTGCGGTCCCTGGTCGTTAACGCTGTCAAACAAGGGCGGGTAAACACGGCACTTGAACGTGGAACTGATTTAAAAGCTGTAATTTCTCTGGCGATAGTTCAGCTGTCTGGGCTCAATCACGCTTCGCTGTATAGGCCCTCGAGCCCTGTCAATCAGCAGGGACCCGGGGACTCTTTTCGCTGGGTTGGTGCCAGTGGAAAGCACACATTCTGGTGAAGCATTTAACCCCTGCCCCCGTCCTGCTCCTCTCTCCACGGCTCCCCTCTCTATATGGACATGTTCTATTTCCACCGCTCCTTTTTCCTGGCTGCCTTATCGGTAGCTCAGCAGGGCACAAATTCTCTTTTAATAGGTACTTATTTGGGCAATGAGAGAAATCCCATGTATTGGTGCAACCCCCCGGCTCCCTCCCCATCATCTTCCTCCTCCTGAACACTTCTCCTTGTCTCACACTCTCAGGATCCCGTTTCCTGTCTCATCTTATCTCTCCTCTGAGATAGACAGGTGGAAGTCGTGCATCTTCAAATATAACAATCCTCTTCAGAATTTGAGCTTGTTATTAAGTTTATATTCATTCGACTTGAACTTGCCTACACAATTGAACTTTAAGGAAAAACTGAATCCTTTCCAAAGTAAAAGCTAAAGCATCCTAGACACTTTCACATAGGTCGACCACAATATGTCCTATGTGTGTATGGGTATCCGCATCAGTTTTTTTGACCATGTTTGGGCAAACCTCGCCCCCAAAGAGCCCTCAGCAGGGTATGTGTGGCAGGGCAAAGCAAACCTTCGACCTCCTAATCTGGTTTAAATGAGGCGGTCACACACACACTCAAAGAGCACGGTGGTGCATAGTGCAGGGCAGTGCAGAGTCTGTGATGTAACATAGTAATTTTTGGATAATTTGGTATTTTTACTCTGCAGGCATCCCACTCGCAAAGGCCAGTTACCTAACTTCCATACCCAAATTAACAGGCTTTCACAGGGCGCCCCGCACCTACTGTACTGTCAGCACCTCCAAGCTCCAATCCATTTATGCTAAGATTAGACTAAGCTTCGAGTTCGAGTCGAGCTATGTCCTCAGCCGCCGCTGGCAGTGTTATAACATGGTTGTCAAAGAGCCAAAAGTGTGTCTCCGTGATTAAATGATTCCGTGCGGAGCTGACACTGCAGGAAAACGACGCGGCTCGAACATAAAAAACACTCAATGTCAAAAAATGAGAATATCAAGCCTAATTTCTGCTCGGCTTGTCACAAACACATGCTCCTCGGGAAGAGCTTTGACCAGTGTACAAGTGAAACACAAGAAAGTTGTGCCACTCAGATATATTTTAAAATCATCAAATCTGTCAAAACGGAAATTGTTCGGCCGGTTACTCACGGACCTACAGCTCTGTCCCATCCACGTCACTCCTCATCACTCCTCTGTGCTATGTTTTTAAACACCTATGCTCCATCCACACACTGTTTAAAATCAACCGCATGGACTTTTAGTCTCTCTAATACCACTGTTCCGGCGTGATGCTTCTATTATTAACCAGAAACGGATACCATCTCCTCACCATCACCTCTTGACTAATGGTCTTTTCCATATTCCATTTGGTGGCCTCGGTTCATCTTATTCATCACTGACCTGAGGATTCCTGTTTTAGCCTCAGTTTCCTCATGTGAAGCACCTACAGCATGGCTGTAATGGGGATTCCCCATGATTGTTTGTTCTTCACCCAAAATTTTGGCTCTGGCTTCCCACAAATCCTGGAAATCCAGAAATTTTTTTCAGGCAGTGAACAGTAGGCAGAAAGCTAAAGTGTTCTGGAAAAATGTGACCTTTTAATGGTTTATTCAGAGTCTTAAATTGTTTTAAAGTTATCCTTTAAGTCATTTTTTTGGGGGGCAGGAGAGAATTAAAACAAGAATTCAGAAAAGTCCTGAAAAATGATTTCAAGAGACCAGGAACCCTGTTCACCAACTGGTGTGAAAGACCACCAAAAAGCTTTTGCTCGGTAATTTCCCCATCAAATAACTCTCGATTCCTCTCGTACTCTACTTTAAAATAATTTATGCGGCCTGTTTACAGATGGCAGAGGGGGGGCTTTCGACCGAGGAGCTGAGGCCGGGTGGAAGAGTTGGGTTAAGTGTGTTAATGCATCAGCCTGGCCCCTGTACTTCATTACATACAGGGAACTCCCTGACTAAGTGCCTTTTTAAACAGGCACACAAACACACAAATGAGCACACACACACACACATAGACACACAGTCAAACAGCGCTCTAAAAACCTCTGATTAAGATCTCTGATAACCCGGGGACAGCCCTTACCCTCCTCTGTGTGTCTCTCTCTCTCTCTCTCTCTCTCTCTCTCTCTCTCTCCTCCTTCCCTAGCTTGCCCTTGTTCCTCTGTGTTTTCCCTCAGCGAGGGTAGTCTTTGGCCCTCGGGTCAGCAGACTCCCACACAAACACACACACACACACACACACTAATATCCACAAGTCGGCAAAGGCTTGAGGCCATAATTTATTAGGTGGATGCTCCATCCATTAGGCCATGTGTTAAATTCTTTGTGTAACTCAATTTGGCACAGAGTAGCCGAGGATGACTATATATAGAACTTTTTCACTTTGCGGCTGTGTGTGCCCCGGTATGGCTGTGTGTTTTAGGAACTAATTTACATCGACATCTGCTGTTCAGCAGGGACGAGCTCCGGAATCTGACCTGACACAGGCGTCGTCTTTGACAGCGTGGGGGCTGCTCCTGTTGCTGTATTTGCATGTGTGTGTGTGCTACAGCGAGTGTGTGTGTGTGTGTGTGTGACTGAAAGCCAGTTTCCATCCAGGGCCCAAGTCAATTATGTAACCCGCGACCGAGGAGCGCGAGTGAGCTGGGTGATCCTCAACTATAAAAGGCAAAAGAAGAGGGTAGAAGAGGGTCATTTGGCTCGGAAAAAGACATTCCTCCTTTCAACAGAAATAATACTTCCTCGTCCACCAGAAACAAATGGTGATTACGGATTTTTTGTGCATGCAACCCAAGAAAAGCATACATCAGCCAAGTGATATTGCATTTCTTTTTTTTTTTTTCCTCATTTCTATGACCTGGCAGTTCCAGGCAGCTCTCCAGTTGCTCTGCATCATGAGCGTCACACTTTGACACACACAAGTCGAGTATGAAAGTTTCAAAATGCAATGCGAGCCTGTAATCCATTGTGTAAGGCCGTGGACTGTACGTGCTTTACCACACGGGGAATAGCGTTTCTCTCAGTTTGACACATTAGCACCCGGGTGCTGACACTGTGTACTGTTAGCCAATTACCTGCTCCACTGGTGCAGCTGTTCACCTCTGTGCGTTGTGCACCTCGCTCAAGGGTGTCTCCGCAGAAACATGAGCGGGGGTCGCAACGGATCCTGGCTCTTACGATGAGCCATCGGACAAAAGCAACTTGGCCCCTCTGAGGCTACATTACTATGAGAACAAGAGGTGCCGCCAGTAATGACGGGGCAGACTTTGCTTTCACCAAGGTCACAAAGGATGGGATGGGAAAATGATTGGAGAGCAAGAGCTGCAATCTGCTGAAAGTTTTTCTCAAACCGTGGCTTATTGATCACCTCCATCCCATGTATTTTCAGTTCGCCAGGGAAGAGATTAGAGCACAAGGAACACAGTTATGGCATCAGTGAATGTTACTCCCAAGGCCTGATGGACCAGGCAGACAACCTGTCTCCAGTCAGGTGTTTGCAATCTTCCCACCACTTATGAAAAGACATAGTTCTTTAACCTGTGGACCAACAAGGACATATGTCATAATGACATGTGACATCTCTGCAGGCAGAAAGAGCCAAGTGCACCAAAGAAACACATACATTCAAACACATACGGCTGACAAGCCCATGGGCTCAAACAGGCGTGGACGTGGACAAACATGGAGCCGCATAGACAAACATGGACAAACATAGACATATGCAAGGATAGACACACAAAGTCACACACAGCTGCAGGGGCCAGAGACGCCTCAGCTGACACTCAACAGTCGGTGAGCAAAGCGAAGCGCAGCCCAAATGTGGATCAATTGAAATGAGCGAAAGGGGAATTTCAGTAGTGATTAGTGGTTGGTCTCGCCATTCAGCTTTTCCACTGGCTCCTCCATTCACCGTTCCATCCGTCGACTCAGTCAGACTGCTCAAAAAACAAAAAAAAGTTCCCAGCATGCCAGGTTCTGAATAGCAACGCTCAGCCCACATGTTGGCAGGCACGTTCAGATGGAGAAGTATGCAAAAAAAAAAAGAAAAATCCAGAAAGAGAGAGAGCTCCCACAATCTCTTTGCACTTACACTTTTACTACGCGATCACCATCTCCTCTGCTGTTAAGTGACTAAATGAAATGCAAAAACAAAGGCAGCCACTTGTAAAATTGATTTCACTACCATATGCGCTGTTTGCTCAGAGAGCAGAGGTCCCTCATGGTGCTATAAAAACACTGCTCCTTGGTCCAGTAAGCGCTTCCATTTAATTGAGGACTACTTTCGCCCAGTGTAAACAACAGCATATTTCATGTTATCGGCCTGTGTATTGCATCTCGAGTGGTGACTGACATGTGCAGTAAAGTGTCGGCAAACATGACCCTTATGCTAACTGGATTCCATCCGAGAGGGCAGAGTTTAATCAGATTCGGGCAACAGTTAATGCAATTAAAAAAGAGAAGAAAAAAGACAATGTTTGAGTCTGTCTTCAGTCTTGAATCAGTGGCCATGGACAGCGATAATCCAAATAATGACTTCAGTCTAAATATGACAGTAATTGAATTATGGCACTTATAGAATAACCCATTCATATGCCTTGTATACATGCTTGAGAGATTAGCAGGATTGTTGCCACATGGCTTTCCTTACTGAAAGAAGATCGACCATGGCCACATATCAGCTGCTCTGTAGAATCTTATAGTAGATTCAGACTTGTTACCTGCTCAAAAATATTCCCACTCTGATGCTGGTGGCCATCCGGGGTCTTTATTTTCACATCCCTCCACATTTATAGTAAGTGGTGAATGGACTGGTACTTCTAGTTTTCATAACCAGTAAACTGTCACATTCACTCATTCAAGCCTCATTCAAACACTGCTGTCCGAGACGGCCCACCTGCTTAACCAGTATCTTAAACCATTCACACACATTCACAAGTATTTTCGATCCTGAACCGGTCGTCCCTATTCCAACTACTGTATGTCACCATCTTGTTTTGGACATGATCCAGGACATGTGTACTCGCAGATTGGTGTAAACATGTCTGCATAATGCGGTTAAGATGAAAATAATCCACTTGCCTTATCCCACTTAATACTTATTTTAAGCGTGATTGGGTTAGAATTCAGAATATCATCATATTCAGGTTCAGATTAGAATATAACTCTCTGTGCAAATACAACTAGTCACTTGAGCAGGGAAACCAGTTTTTTCTTTTCCCTCTCTCTCCCCCTCTCTCTCTCTCTAATACACACATATCAGCACTGAGGTGTCGCAGCGGACCTTGTCTCTCGCTGTAACCCACAGCAGGAGTCGGCTCCCCTCTGGCCTCTGGCTCCCTCCCCATTTCAGCCCCTGTGATCTCACTGTAACCCACCCCCTGCTCAGCGTGCGAGCCCTGCAGGCGCGTGCACACTCTGGGGGCTCTGTGTCTCTCGGCAGGCGCAGGTGAGAGCGCGGTTAGCGATGTGACATGTTGTTATGTTTCAGACGTTTCAATGAGCGTCGGTGCTAATGTGTGCAGGTGCGATGAGACAGACTCGCACGGACAGCTGCTCGACTCCTTACTCAGCAGACATCGGTGTTTGAAGACAAGTCAGGTCTCCCCTAAGAGTGACGAACTGGACACGCAGAGCGTTGGTATCACTTGGGATTATCATCAGTTTGCTCCACACTTTTTATCCATTTTATCCTCCTCTCTCCCACCAGGGTGGGACCGCATACGTCATAGCTACTTTTCATGCCCTCTGCCAAAGCGCTGCTTGATCTGTTATCCCTTAGATGTGCTTTTAATTGCGCCATGATGCTGCCTAGCAGGACCTAATTGTTTTAGCAATGAGTCATGAAGCAAGTGATATTTCAGTAACAACGCTGATTCTCCCGCAAGCACCAAAGTGGGACGTTTTTAAAGTGGCGAGCCGTCTGCTCGGTTACGTTACTATGCCTGTGACGGGGCTGGAGATTCTCCATCAGACGTGAGAGTGAGCGTCACCTACACCTTCGACTGTTGACTCTGATGAGCTCTCGCCAACAAAGTTGTCGTGGCACTTGCTTGTGTGCATGTCGTGTGGTTTGTCGGAGCCGCATCACATGCCACAGACACGTTGTTGGAATAAGTGGCCCCGCTGGGAATTTACCTCCAACCTTCGCAGCCTGCTTTTTAGTGACTGTGTGGCTCGGTGCGCTCGAGGTACGCAGCCTGGTTTGGAGACTGGCGGAGAGAGGTAATACATTGGAAGTCTATCCAGCCATTATCTTATTTGTTTTGCTGTAGGAGGACTATCTTCATTGCAGAGGAATACACCCAGGACACACACACACACACACTCACTCATGCCCAGGGGCAGTTTAGAGACTCCAATCGACTAACACATACATGCTTTTGGAAAATGCGACTGGGACTAAACAGAGACCTAACCACTCATCCACTGTGTGTACACTGGAAGGGATCAGCAGAATCTGCCACTAGCCGAGTGTGATCTTCTGAGGTATCGAACCAGTCTGGATTTTTTATTGATTTATTTATTTATTTATAGAGTTTTGTGTTGTCCATCGGTGAAGGTAAGCGTCAGAGCCGCTAAACAAACAAAACTGAGGTTGACGTTTTTGGCTCTTTGACAATTCAGACATGCATGGAGAGAATTGCTCTCGGTGGCGGCGGATTTGTTTTGGGTCGCAGCGAGTGGATGTAGGTGAGTAGATGTGTGCTTGTGTCCTAAGATGGCTTCAGCCTCAAGGGCTTCTCTGACCTTAATAGTGAGAGAGGAAGATTAATATATTGTTGAAGAGGAGGCATATTAAGAAGCGGCGTAGATGTCCACACAGGAAACGTTCACCGTCTTTCTCTGTCCTGCCAGTAAGTTTGTAATGAGAAGGCAAATTGTGTTTAGCAGTGTTCTTGCACTTCATTGTGATTGGCCGCTAGTTTTGGAGGCCTCTGTTTGCGGAAGGACGGGAGTGCCGTGTCACATGCCTCCACTTTGCACACTTGAAGCTGCGAGACAAGGTAAATAACCTAGACAAACACAGAGCAGGATGTGATGACACTTGAGACCGTGTGGCCTTCAGATCCGAAACCCGGATGCAGCCTGGAGACAGTAATGTGATTATGCTTTATGTACATACGCAATTTCAATGGTTTTACAAAACCTGATGGTGGTGGGGGAATAAATAGCATGCTAATATCCTGCCGGACATTAGTATTAGAGTGTGTTTGACTTGGGCCAGGTCTTAAGCAGCATTTGAAAGTCTTACTCACTCTTTAAACATAGCTAAAACTACTTTCAAAGTTCATAGAAACGGAGAAACCAGTTGAAGTAATGGTGAAGTAATGGCTGGGTCCCACATAAAAATGTGACAAGGCCGAGTCATTTTGATGTGATTTTTCAGTAAAAAAGCGATCATAGTTTCTTCACCTTCTCTTACTCGTTTAACCGGGATTTGGGCTCCTCCACAGATCCGCACGTCAGGGCTCAGGTCTGCAGTTCAGTCGTGATTCAGACGAACCAGAGCTTGTTTTGACAGAGCAGTCAGGTCTGATCTGTCATGGCGCTGTAATTTCCAACCCCCCGGAAGTCCAGGTTTGTCATTCCCAAACCACTGCACGGATAAACAGGTACGCCCGCAGTGCTCCTAATACACTCTGCACTCCTTATAGTGCGGCAGGATAACAATCTGGTAGCTATTGAAGATGATGGCTCTCACCTAGCGTCACCTGCACAGTGCTGTTAAGGAAACAGCAGGTAGGTGCAGTTAACCAGAAATCTATAAAACCTTTTGTTTGAGTTACAGAACTGAAACCTGAGAACCGGGAAACCGTAATCTTTCACTTCCTCTTATTGTTTCCTGGAATACAGTTTACAGGTAAAAGCTGCAATTAAACAATGTGTTCTGCTGTCATTGTTGCCACGGACAGAAAAGACAGATTTTGAGGATGTAAAAAGGAGCAGTTAATATAGGTTTAGTTCTGTTTCATGAGTCAGCGTTTTTAGGCAGGAATAATTCATGACAGAGCGCATCTATCTCACCCGCAGCACTTTCTAAAGCACTTCAGCTACTTTTTTCACGCCCACATTGAAATGGGAAAATTCTAATGTACTTGAAATTTGCATACAACAGAGGAGCAGCATATGTATAGTAGAGCACACAAAGACAATGTAGAGAGAAGCGACTGTTTGACTCTCTCCTTTTTATTTACTTTAACTGCCTTAGGTTTCACCCTGTTATGTAGAGTCATAATTTAAGGGTACGCTGTAGACATGCCATTTTATACAAAAGGTAAAAGATCAAGAAAGACAGTCAGCAAATCATTCCCGACCCAGCCTTTCTCTCAAATTGAGGCTATAACCAGGCAATTCTATAAGGTGAGGCCATAAATGGAGAAACCAGTAGCACCTGCTGTAGTTGTCAAGTTTTGTGATGAATGCCATCGTATATGTGACATTTATCTTGTGCTCTAAGTCTGAGCAGATGTTCCCTATGAGGTCTGGCGCTGGGTAAAGAAACAAAGGTTGCAAAAGGGGGAAACTGCTCTGGAAGTTGTGCGAAACCAGAATTGAAATTCTTTTAATACATTTTGTTAGACATAAGGTCGCTCTGTTCCAGCTTTTACACTGTTGTACAGACTGTACGTACACATGATGACAACAGAAGCCACAGCCGAGAAAAAACGGCAATAAACGTAATATGCTCTTGATTTATGATTACATGTTAATGTCACAGCTTTTATTGCATAGATAATATTTGTGCTGCGTCCAGTAACCCATAAATCATAGTTTAGGTCCGTTTGAAAGTGAAACTCCAGTGAACCTGTGGTGAACCTCTACATCACTTTGAGACATTGTGGTGTTGCGGTGCCTTTAGAAACCTGTGGAGCTCTTCATTCCACATAGCTGAGTAACCTCATAGCTCCGTCGTAATGTTGGCTCGGATGGGTTAAACAAACGTGTTTTTTGGACTGGAAAAATGTCTGGAAAAGGACTAGAAATGTCCTCAGTCTGACCGGGGTTTGAACAGCGTCCCGTACCTTCTCGCTTCTCATCAGCTGTAAAAGGTTTGATGTGTCAGTTATTAGTTGAGAAACTGACCACTTGTTGCAGCTCCACAGTTTTGGTTTGGCATTTTATTTCAGCTGCAAAATCATCCACAGTTTTTTTGATACGTGAACTACCTTCCTCACCGTCCATGTCCATCGTCACAGATGCCTGCCTACTGTGCATCCTCCATCCGTCCAAACTAGACAGAACTATAAAAAATATGAGTATGAGAGCTACACTGGACTGAGACCAAGGCAACAGGGCTTATTAAATAGGATCATTTTCTCTCTTGGGTTTTTTTTTTTGTTTTTTTTTTTTATGTTTGACACCTTGGCTGCCTAATCCGCAGCAGGTATTAAAGAAAGGAGAGCTTTTGGTTATTGTGCCAGCCTTGTCAGATCCTCAGTGTCTCTCTTGTGTCCATTCGAGTGTGTCCCCAGTCAACCCTTCCACCACTGGC